>JAZGTI010006222.1:0-23823 GCA_036877585.1 Botia kubotai | reverse complement strand
TGTCACCAGACACACAGAGATGCAGACGTGTCACCAGACACACAGAGATGCAGACGTGTCACCACACACACAGAGATGCAGACGTGTCACCAGACACACAGAGATGCAGACGTGTCACCAGACACACAGAGATGCAGACGTGTCACCAGACACAGTCCATTTTGTGATGGACGCTGTGTGCTGTTATTTTTCAGGGACACCTCAGGACAAGGCAGATTCTGCACTATATTCCGCTCGTATTCCAGAGGGGCACAGGTACCAAAACAATACATTATATAAACGTTACAGAACTGTTTCAGTCAGATTCCAATTGATGTGTTTATGTTTAAGTCCACTGTACTATGAAGGGCAAGGAAATGGCCTTTTGAATATCTCTGAAACTTCAGACAGTGTTTTTAAACTCCACCCAGCAGCTCCTGTTGAAGGTGCTGTAAGTCAGAGTGAGCTGGTGTTGTTAAGATGATGTTCAGAGATTATCTTAAGAGCTTCCACAGTCACAGACGATATCTCGTTTATTGACATCTTTGACATCATCTGGAAAGCCCTTTATTGATATGCATCTGACAGACGTCTCAGTTCATCAGATTCTGTGTTCTCTGAGAATTGAAGAGCTTTACATTTGTTGCCTCATTCTCAGCTACAGACACACGTCTTGCCCTCAGAATTAAAGGTGTTTTTAGGTGGTGTGTATTATCTGTGAGATGAAACTAACGTGTGTTTCTCTTAGGGGGTTATTCTTGTGTATGACATCACAAACCGCTGGTCATTTGATGGCATTGACAGATGGATTAAAGAGATCGATGAGGTACAATCTGACTCAAACACTTAATCTGATCTGATTCAAACACTTACTCTGATCTGATTCAAACACTTAATCTGATCTGATTCAAACACCAGCTAAACTAGGTGTGTCACCTGTAGATTAGTAAACATGTTCTTTTATTCATCTCTTCTGCCTGACAGTAATGACTGTTATTATTGTTTATGATTACAACAATTATAAAAACAGAGCTTTTGTAACTGATCTGTGTGAATAGCAGGGGAGAATTAACTGCCTGGTCTAGTTCTTATGAGCTCAATCACTGTTACACTGCTCTGTTCCCAGCATGCACCAGGTGTTCCCAAGATCCTGGTGGGGAACAGGCTTCACCTGGCCTACAAGCGTCAGGTGACCACTGAACACGGCCAGACGTTTGCAGAGCGACTGGGCGTCATGTTTTTTGAGGTCAGCCCTCTGTGCAACTTCAACATTACTGAGTCCTTCACCCAACTGGCTCGAACTGTGCTCATGAGGCACGGCATGGAGCGACTCTGGAGACCCAGTAAAGGTACAAAAGCCATTAACAGCCAACAGGGAATGTTCTCGGAATGTTGGAATGTTCTCAGAACATTCAGAACGTTTTCTCAAAGTCGTCAAACACATTCTGGCAGCAACATTAGTAGAATGTTTTGTTCACTGTTATAAGTCATTGGCCAACATTATGAAAACATTGTAATGTTAGCATAAAAACATTATTCTTAGAGCTGCAATGCAGTTTTAATGATGACACCTGTTATGTGCAGTGTTGAGTCTGCAGGACCTGTGCTGTCGTTCTGTTGTGTCCTGCACTCCAGTGCACCTTGTGGACAAACTTCCTCTTCCTGTTGCCTTAAAAAGCCATCTGAAGTCCTTCTCCATGGCCAACGGTCTCAACGCCAGGATGATGCACTCAGTCATAGCCAGCAGTGCTAAAAAGAGGAATGGAACCAAAAAAACCAAAATCATCTGTTTACCTCTGAGGCTGCCTCAGAACTGTGCACAAACCAGCTGCAAGATTTCATAGTTCAGTACTGGTTTCAGTGACACACTGGTGCGCGCTCCAGATGCACACATGAAGTTTAAACGAGGAGCTTGAGTTCAAAACCACCACAGACTTATACGAGCGGTGTAGAGTTGTGGATCATGAGGTCTTCTGATCAAACTCCATCACTGTGTGCGTTTGTTTCAAACGCGTCATCCTGGTCGTATTATCCAGTGATAAAGTGTTGCCAAGCCTTTATAATGCTCAGCATTATATATAGTACAGCTTCTTTTCTCTTGTAAATGTAGTGAAACTTGATGGAACTCATTTTCTTGTGGAAAACTCTTTTGCTACTAAACATGGACCAAGCCAGCAGTATAACAGAGAGGAGCTTTCCTGGTTCCAGATGGACCTTCTGATAATAAGACCAGCTTCGTTTGCTCGAACACTTTCTCTCCAGACAGGTTTCAGTGCTTTGAGGAAAACATCACACAGCTCTTTGTATTGTGTTTGTTTTGTTTGATACATTCTTACACTTCCTGATTATTGTGATACACTTGATCTGAGACCCATATATACTGTAAATATACCGTAAATATACCAAAGACTGAAGAGATTAAAATGCAACTTCATTTGTCACACTGCAAACAAACACAGATTTCACTTTCATGTCAGGATTTAAAATAAAGATCAGTGATGCGGTCTTGTTGTTGTATATCAGCGGTTGAGGGCAGTATTTGTTCTTTAGATTAGGTTCAGGTTTTGCAGTCTCTGTTATTAGGGATGGGTTAAACGCAGAGGACAACTTCTGAGTATCACTAAACTTAACCTGCACCTACACAAACTTACATGTGCATGAGCCCATAGAGTATAAACAGTATAAACATGTAAACACTGCGCTCGGATTCATCAATCTGATTGATTTCAATACGATTGAAACAAAAAGTGTCCATGTAAACGCAGCTACTGACTGCAGCGCATGCAGAACCGCGTCATTGTTCACGTGTGCAGCTGACTGCCAGCGGCTGACGGTTCCAGACGTTTCCTCTCTGTTCTCAGTCATGTTTAGAACAAATACAGCCTGATTCCCCAGCCAGTAATTTCTCCTGTTTCACTTCATTTAAAGCATCAATCACACAAGTCTTCATGATAACATGCGCCAAACAATTCCTGTTTTTAACAAAATGTTTATTGTGTTTCTTGACATTTTGTAATCTTTTGTAATCTCATTTTGTATCATCTAAAAAGGTGATGTACTGATACAGCCCATTGCTCATGTAGTATTATAGAGGCGTCTCTTCCTGACAAACAGAACCAGCAAAACAATCCAGAACCGGAGGAAAACATTTGAATGTGTGCATGCTGTATGCATGTTACAGACTGCAGCTGTCTTCACAGCAAATTTCACATTCTGTTGTAAAACATTCAATGCATGGCTATGTTGGTCTGTAGGACCTCTAAGACAACATGCTGTTATGTGCGTGTATTGCTTGTCTTGTGATTTAGTACCTTACTACACAGTGAGTGTGTGTGTGTGTGTGTGCTTATTGCAGAAAGGCTAGACAGTACAAATGTAAAGGTGGAAAATTCATGTATCATCTTGACAGTAACTAGCATGCGTTGACCTCATGCACCGCACGACTGCGGTCAAGGGAAAGAATCTACTAGTGTATGCGGAACATATACAACCCCATATCACATCATTCATGTATTACAGTAACAACATTTAACAGACTGTTACATTCATACACGAGCTAACATAAAAAAAATAAATAATTGTGCACACAAAGAAAATATTGTTACTTATGACAGACATTTTGAAAGAGAGATCGCTATAAAATCATACTGTTAAAACTATTTGTTTTAGATTGTTTCAGGTAAGTGCTACAGAAATCAAACAAACTGTCTCAGCAAAAGGAATTGTGGGACATATATTAAAGAACTGAAATGAGAGTCCACTGAAAGGAAAACAGATCAGATGACTAACTGCGCATATAGCTTCAATACTGGTCATTCGGTTTGGCAGAACGGTCGAGAAACTTTATGTTGTTGATTGTTGTGACACTTTTTTATTCTCTTGCCTTCATTTACAGTCTCACTGTATTAAATCTGTCAACGCTAAGTAAACACGTTTAGTAAGAGATGCTCATAGAATACAAGTGCAACATTTTCAAACGGAATACATCAGAATAATGTTTAAATGATTTACCAGGCAATTCACATTCCTAATCCTGTCCACCAATACTCTTTTAAAGAGCTATAAACTAGATTGTACCTAACACAAGAAACTAGTTTGTTAAACAAACAAGTGTTACAGTAGCTGTGTGACATTAAAAATACCATTAACAGCAGTCATGTGAGGTATGACCACAGATGTGGACCTCATGCGCAGGTGTTTGCAGGTCGTTTATTTTCCTGTAGAAAATGTTTCAGTAATCAGCAGTCTGTCTTCTCTCCGTGGCCTGTATGACGTGTAAAACAGGAGAGGCAGTTCAGTAGCTTTGTGACTTGCAGCAAACTGACGAGGGCACAAGTGTGAACATGTTTTATTGCTCTGTAGAGATCTTGTGAAGGGTTGATTAATTTTATTATTATAATGTTTATTCTGGGAGTTGCTCCTGTCATACAGTGAGATTAAAGGAGCAGTACGTGATTTCTGATAAACTGTGTCTGTGACTGTTCTGTGTCCGTGTTGAATACATACAGTTTGCACATGGATGTGTAAACAGGAGAAAAACAGCGGATCAGACTCATCCCCACAACACCATAACACACTTGTAGAGTCTTCTGTCATCTTTCTACACTCTTTGTCATGTCATGTTTCTCAAGATCAGCAGGAGAGCTGCTCAGGTCCCTCCCTCACACACACACACACACACGAGGCGGCACAACGACAGTGTAAACAATGTGTTTTACAGTATGAACACCAAAGAGTGTGAAAACACACTCACACTTGTCACACTGGAGAGGAGAAAGCACATAAGCCAAGACCCTGGTTTGCATGTAGGATGTGAGAGAACATCTGCTTTGTGTGGAGATGACACGAAGACCCTTTGGGAGATGTGCAGGTTTGGTCCTGGATTTTAAACAGCTAGAGGTCCACGATGAGATCTGTTCTTTGGGTTGGACGTCTCATCGGTGATCTCTTGCTCCACCAGGTGGATGTTTCTGGTGGACGCATGATGTGTCAAAGGATCTTGCCCATGATGATGGACGTCAAGGTATAACAGACCTAATGGAAGAACAACAGGTACAGATGAGGTCTGGATGAGAAATACAGTGGTGCAATAAAGAGGGGATGAAGATATTTGTTAGTGCTATAATAATATAATATTATGGGATTGTGAAAGCAATGATGGTGTAAATCAGAAGAACTTAGATCTTACTAGTCTTTTCTCTCAGATTAGAGCATTTCTTGGAGATTGTCTGGCTACAAATTCATACCTATTCTTCAACGTGAACAGGACACGAGTCCTCATCTGTCCATTCCAAAGACATCCAGGAAGATAGAGAGAAAGAAGGAAAATGATGGAAGGACACAGGAGAGAAAAAAGAGCACATTTACAGAACATCAGGAGAATCAAGAATCACAGGAACAGAGAGATGGATTAAGAGGGAGGAAAGAAGAGAGAAGATGATGAGAGAAGATGATGATGAGAGAAGATGATGATGAGAGAAGATGATGATGAGAGAAGATGATGAGAAAAGATGATGAGAGAAGATGATGAGATAAGATGATAAGAGAAGATGATGATGAGAGAAGATGATGCTCCTCAGGGTTTCTCTGATAGAATTGCACTATTGTGTTTATCTTTAAAGCGGTTTACTAACCATGTTAAATTTTCAGGTTGCCACTCACCAGAGAATCGGCTGTCGTGGGGCTGCTCATTGTCCAGGCCGGTTACAATGTGGGTGTCAGACTGCCCTTCATTGTTATTGTCAAACTCTGAACAAGACACTTCACTCTTTGTGCGCCAACCTGCAAGCGAGGTCAAAGGTCAAACAAGTGCAGCTGAGTGAAAAAACAAAAATTAAAAAAAGTAGTGAGCAAACGCAAGCTAACAAGCAGATGTGCGGACAGTTTCAGAAGCTCCTGTGAGTGCAATATCACCTCCAATCAGAGAACTTCAGTTTTCTGTCTTAACATAGCACACAGTGCCATGACAACCACAGACAATAATCATCCAAACTTACTGGAAGGGCCACAGTCCTCTGTGACATCATTTCCCTACAGAAGACAACAGAGAGATGCATAAACACGTGATTGGCTGTGATTTTGCTGTGATGCTGTGAAGTGATTTGCTGTTTTAATGTTTCACCTCTGAATCCTGTTCTTGCAGAACGGTCACACAGTTCTTCTCTTTTGTCTCAGTGGACGTTTCCTGCAGACGCCACAAAACAACATTATTGTTATTAAATCTACAAATATTGTGACGTTCTTTAAGACTGAAAATAATACATTACAACATTTTTACCCAAGTTTTTAAGTTGTTCTGATTATTGGATAAAGATAAAAACGTGTAATTATTTCATTTTCGTAGGTCTGGGAATTAAATTTCCAGTGGATAGGAACCCTGTGGTTACCAATAAAGAACCACTACACTTCACCAATCCTAAAGTTCGACCAACAGGTGGTGACAGACTTTAAAATCTCTCACCTCTCTCTGCTGCTGCAAGTGGCCCCGGCTCTCTGCGGGGGTCTCAGGGGCCTCCTCTCCCTCAGCTCCTGCCATGTAAGATCCAGACATGGAGGAGAGCGTGTCGGTGCTGATCTGAGACTGCTGGCTGTGAGAAGACGCCATTGACATCACAGACTGAGCCAGACTGCCGCTTACTGGATCTGAACACCACAGGAAGTAAAGAGAAAGATGAAGGAACGCAGGAAACCTGAAACTGTCAGTCAGATATCACTGAGGAGTTGTACCCTCTGGGGAGGTGATGGTGGAGGAGAGAGGCGTCCCGTTGCAGGACAACTGATCTGTGGCCCCTGATGAAGACAGGGTGAGGTTGTCACCTTCTGGGGTCACTCCAGACTGCAGAAGAACACAAAACACAATAATGATCATCATTAAGACGTCATTAAGACGAGGATTTGCGTTCTCATGTTGTGTTCGGACGCATGTACCTCTTGCTGCTCTGCTTGCGGGTTTCTCCTGCATGTTTGTGCCTCAGACTCACTGCAGGATTTCTCGTCCTCTTCCTCAGGCAGCACTGAGGAATTCTGGGAGAGAGATCTACAATTTACAGAACATATGATTAGCAAAGGCGTCTTTATCTGCCTGCGTCCTCAGCCCATAATTAACCTTCCCAAGTCTACAATTAAAGTGACTCAACTTCATAATACCAGGTAATGCTCTGCAGACACACACTGTCAAACACTGCACCACTGCGCCACTGCGCACGGGTGATTAACTCCTTCAGTTGTCGCTCACTCACTTAGAGCTGCTTTTCCTGCGTTTGACATTCTGGCTGGAGTTGCCGGAGTGTTCCAGTGGAGAGAGGGAGCGTGCGGGCGTGTACGGGCTGTCACTGCTGCATGTGGACACAGAAACATGGTCCCTGGTGAGGCCCTGCAGTGGAGGAGCAGATGGGGACGCCTTCAGGGGCCCATTCAGAGCCTCTAATAGAGACACAGCTTCATAACCGGCTGGGATGTGTTCTGATGCCTGCAGTAAACAACCAGAAGAACAATGAAGAAGCATGACAACCATACATACACAGATGTGTGTGTGTGTGTGTGTGTGTGTGTGTGTACCGAGTGCTCCTCTGAGTCTGAGGTGTGGGAGGTGATGACAGGGTTGAATCCGGCTGGTGTGAGCGGACTCAGTTTTTTCCTCACGGCTCGGATCTGCAGGAGAGCTCGGAATGCTACGTGCATTCAAAGAAGAAATGTAATGAAATTAAATTTCAAGTCAAATTTCCCAGTTGAAGCAAAACAACAACATCACTTTAAAAAACAAAGAAGTGAATGAGACACAAATAGCTACAACAGAATGTTACAATGTTGCAAATAATGTCAAATAACTTGAAAACATTCATTCATTTAGCAGACGCAGACAGCATTGAACACTTTGTCATAATGCCAACAAGTCTACAAATATAAACTGTTCTTTTAAAAACATGTAAACAACATAAAAGAGGGATAAACATTAGAGAGTTCAGGATTAACTGTATTTACTGTCTGGATTAAGTGGCCGTCTAAAGCAGCTTCTGTTCACACTGTCAGGGTTGTTTTTGTGTTACTGATCCGCCGGCTGTACATCATGTTTTAATAGAAATGAATCTTAATGAAAGAGTTCTGAGGTCAGTGCTTACGCAGGCGACAGATGGGGCAGCAGTTGGCCTGGTAACGCAGTGTGTCTGCGCAGGCGTTGCACAGACACAGGTGTCTGCAGGGAAGGATCAGTGTGTCCCGCACATCTGACAAACACACCACACACTCAGCGCTGTTGTCACTAATCTCATCTTCAGTTGCCTGCAAACAATGAGTCTTGTTTGTGAATGTGATACCCAGCTAACAGCGAACATTCATAGAACTTCGGCAAACGTTCTTACAACCTCAAACTGGCACCTTTGACTCACCTTTGATTCTTGACTGTTGTATTTGTTCTCTATTCCATAGATCTCTTGCAGCAGGTAACTGACACCGTCCACCTACCAGAAATGCAACACAAACTCAAGAGATTATAAACCAGCTCTGTCATTTGGTAATCAGACTGAGTTGACACTTACCACTTGTTTCTGTTTCAGAGGTTTCACACAGTAACTTCCATCCATGTGCTGGAGAGAAGAACATCCACTGTTAACTAGTGAACTTAAACTAGTGATTTTTAAGGGTTAGATCAGGTGAATGTAGTACAGCTGTACTTTTTATTATTTTGTCCAGTCCTAGTCTACATATTTTCTATATAAAACAGCATAAAAGTGCAAATATACATATCTACATAATACATTCTACAGTATTATATATAGAAATATTAAAATGTGCCAGTTTATGAACCCCCATAGCCATGCTGGTTCTTTTAAACACAAAACATTTACCTTCTCAAAGGTTGCGAGAAGAACATGCGAGTGTCCTGCATGATCTGCACAACGATAACAAAACATCTCCAGTTTCTTATGACATCAAAATGACTCTTTAGAGTAAGAGATGAAAATGATGACATCAAACCCACCGTCTCCCTCATCCACTACTGCTCGCACGACCATGGGGAAGACATCTTTATCCATGTCAAACGAAAGCTGAGTAACACACCAGCATATAACCATGAATTACTCAGAGAGATAAACAGCATACTGTCTCTCTTAATACACACACACACACAGACACACACACACACAGACACACACCTCCTCATCTGCCCACTCTGACAGGTTCACGTAATGAGAAGGCAAACAGAACTGCTGGCAGACGCCTCGTTTAAAATGCAACGTCTCTGACTGCAGAGAGCTGTCCTGCGGCAAATACCTGGAACACACACAACCAAACCAACGTGTGTTGTCACTTCCTGTTTTTAGAACGTTCTCTCAAAGTAAAAATGTTCTTGCAGTAAGATTAGTAGAATGTATTTTTAACATTATATATCACATATATCAAAAACGTTACTTTTAGGGTTTTACTGGAACGTTTTAAAAACATTTTAAAAACGTACATTGGCACACCATTGTGACACTCTTCAATGGCTTGGTAGTATATAGTGATAGCGACCTGTGCGTCAGCATCAAAGGTAAACTCAATATTGTAGCAGCTGTGGCCATTCCCCACTTCCTGTGCAGGCAGCTTCATGTCTTCAGTACATCTGTGATGATTGTAAGGATTAAGATTTTGGTAATAATAATGGACGTCATTACTGAGTCTTAACAGTGCAGTTACACCCTTTACAGCCCTTTCTTTCAACACACAAAATAATGATGTGTCTGTTAGCTGGGACTCTTACCGTACGAGTGGGACTCTTACCGTACGAGTGGCACTCTTACCGTACGAGTCTCAGGGTGTCTTTGCGGATGTTGATAAGACTGCGCAGGGTCTTCACGGGCTCATGGGGGGGGGGAGTGTTGTACGGAAACTACACATCATAATCACAACACATGAAACCCTTAACAAACCAATCAGCTCTCTCATGATTGTTGAAGACACACACATCATATACTGTATATATAGAGATCATATACTGTTTTTATGAAATATTGCCCTGTTTATTACAAATATTTTTATTCTTGTGTCCTTGTAATCATTAATGAACCAAAAACATGAACCTCCCCCATCTCTTCCCCCGAACATCTCATCTCATGACATCTCTTGAAAAATATGAGAAAAGATCTATTTTAAAAGACTGTTTAAAACAAATTCAAGTAGCTTCATGACTTCCCATCATGCTCAGTCAAAACCACTGAATCTCATCTAAATGTGACTGGAAATGTAGATCAGATCTTACCACCACTGGTCTGTTGTCCAGGAAGTTCAAGTCAGTGTTTTCACCAAACAGATATCCTTCCGGCTGAGTGCAGTCAAACTTCTGTCCTCCCATAATAAAATTACTGGCAAAATAATTGCCTGTACCACAAAGAATGTATATTGATTTATAGTGAACAAAATAAACAAGATGTTTTGCCAGACACTGAACAGACATAAAGAGCTAATGTTCACCTGTACACTGACCCTGAAAACTCCTGACTCGCTGCTCACTGTAATTTACTGATCTAACCTAATATATTCAGTCATTTTAATACTACTGTTGACTCAAATGAAAGATGTTATTTAGAGGTATAATTACAATGTAACACGAGGCACAGTTGCCTCACAAAACTCTCCATACAGAAGTCATTATTTGAATGTATGATTTGTCAGATTTGGTCATTATAAACCTCAGTCAGGCTCATGAATAATAATTAGGTGATCTAACATTTAGTTAAGTAGTTCTTGAATAAGGACTAAAGGGTGATTTGTATTTTTTATTACTTAAAGATGGTTATGTAAATGCTAAAGGTTATAAATGATGGCTGACGGTATAAGTACTGTACAGCACTGGAGACAGGACCGTCTGGCTATCTGACTGACAGACAGAGACTCAGTCTCTGTGTCTCTGAACAAATAGTGACTAAAATCAATTCTGAGCTGATGCTACAAGACAGATTCATTTTAAACTGCCAATCATTTAAACATTTATATAAAGGCTGATTTTAGTATGCATTCACATGTATATAATGTCTATACGTGTCTATTATATTTTAGTGCATAAAATGTGCTTTAGCACGTCACATTTCATCAGATGTTCTCACCGGTTTTGGGTGGGTATCTGTAGACGGAACTGGACGCTACATCGACCTCCTCGACTCCGGCGTTCTGTCTGCTCGTCAGAGCTCCCATTGCACACTGATCAACGCGTGATGTGATCGAAGCGTGATGTACAACATGTACAGGATTAGTTTGTGTTTCTAGTGCCCCGAGAGACCCACACTCGTTGTTTTGTCTGCAGACACACTGGGTCGTTCTCACAAGGTTGTCTCTCCTCCAGTTATACACCCACTGCGGTGTATAAACCGCTTTTAAAGTCCCGTGAGGTGCTCTCTATAATGACACAGTTCCTCTGTATAGTTATCTTCCTCATCATCATCATCATCATCTCTGTATCTTCTGCTCTCCGATGCGATGGGATGCAGATGTGAATCGGTGTCACAGAAATTGAACAGATCAGAGTGACAGGGACTATAAAACTATGGTATAAAACGGGCGGAGTTAAGGTCCCAGGTCTTGTTTGTAATTGGTCAGATATAGCGTGTCTAAATAATAAATTAAGTGTTTAAAGCAGCAGAAAGAGGAGCGGAGGAGATCTTGCTGTCACGTGGTACACGTTACTTTCCTCTGCGCCCCTAAGATACACCAGTCACAGTCTTTTGTTATACCTATAATGAGTATTTTTTAAAACGTTGTTTTACAAACACTGCTACAACGGATGTGCATGTATATGTCAGGCATTGGTCATTGTGATGAATAGAAAGAAACGATTATCATTTCAGGTTAATATTTTTCTTTATTTACACAGAAACTGCTCTGAGATTTTAATGAAACTCAGCGGGGCATTTGACTTTCTGAGCCGCCAAACGCCTCCCAGACTGAGGATCATTTTCATAAGATACAGTTATCAGATCCTGCCGCCCAATGACGAGCACTGTATTACTGCCCTGAGAAGCGCTGTTTGCCCCCCTGACGTCATCCTTGAATCCAGACTCGAGGTTTTGCGCAGTACAGTCTGTGTTTAGCCGAACATGACCTTTCATGAAACTCTGAATTAATTCACTGCATCGGAGAAAGGGCAGAACAGCACCAGCATCTGTTTTTGTGACTCTGTGTGTGACAATTATCATTAATTACCGACATAACGCGACACACTTTATTGTTGCATATTTCAGAACAGGTAGACCCATTCATGAGGGATAATAGACCGTAGAATACTTGAAAAATATTTGAAAATACATGTCTCATATGAAGCAAGTACTTTAATATTTGACTCTTTTTTAATATGTTACCGGTTTTCATATTTTGAGCTGAAGACCAGACCCGTTTAAGAAACTATTCTATTCCTTCAAAATTATTCAATTATTAAAGTCATTTATGTATTATGTAGACATGTATTATAGAACTGGAATTTCATTCCCACTCCATAGCCCCGCTATAAAGACCAATTAATAAACAAATTAACGAAAGAAATCTGAAATTAGTGTATAATGTAATAATAAAAAGCGCGATCAGTTATTTCATAAACTATGAAATACATGAGTACATCAATTAAAAATATTATATTGGGCCATTTCTTAATTTCAGTTCTTTGTTTGGTGTGGATGAAACAGGCGCGGGGCGCTTGTAGTATCACTGAGTTGCAGCTAGTTGGCAGTATTTCATCCTCCTGCACCGGAAATAAAACAGAACTCCGCCTACCGCGGAAATCCCGTTACCACCATTTTAGAGGGTCGTCCGCTCGGCGTGCTCGTGCGTGCGGTGTCGAAAGATTGAGTCATTTCACACGATTTTATTGCGTGTGTAAAATACTGCAGTAGATCTTCAGGCGAGTGGCGATGAGTTACGGCAGACCTCCGCCAGACGTTGAGGGAATGACGTCTTTAAAAGTCGATAATCTGACGTACCGCACGTCTCCAGAAACGCTGCGGCGAGTGTTCGAGAAGTACGGCCGGGTCGGGGACGTCTACATCCCAAGAGACCGGTACACAAAAGAGAGCCGCGGGTTCGCCTTCGTCCGTTTCCTCGATAAGCGCGACGCGGAGGACGCGATGGACGCTATGGACGGCGCGCTGCTGGACGGGCGCGAGCTGCGCGTGCAGATGGCGCGATACGGCCGCCCGCCGGACTCGCACTACAGCCGCCGCGGGGGCGCGTCGAGGAGACACGGCGGAGGATACGGCCGGAGAAGCCGCAGGTGAGACCTCACACGAACCTTTCTGTTCATGGATGTCTTCAAGTTTCGTTTTCTACAGTCTGTAATCAGTGCGGAGAATCAAAATGGCGAGAGGTTCATGTGTGAGGCCTGCAGGCCTCGTGCTGAGCACCACGCGAGATTAACTTCTTATATTCTTAAATAAATAACGCGTTGTTTCTTTAAACTGGTTGTTAGTAGCTTGTTTGTATCAATGCGCCACAAGTCTAGATTTGTAAAATATTATATATATATATATATATATATATTCTGCAGAGTATTTTTGCAAAAAAAAAAAAAACGTTTTAGTATGAAAATAAGTTACTACATTTTGGAACAAGTTGTCCAAGTCTCCACACACTGCAGCTGTGTACCAAACGATATTAGTTTCGCCAAACCGCTTTCATTTTCATGATCAATTCTACAACGTGTTCTTTGTATAAATATGGCTGTGGTTCTGACGTCTGTTTTCAGCCGCAGTCCTCGGCGCAGACGGCGAAGCAGGTCCAGAAGCAGGAGTCGATCCCGTTCCCGCAGCAGGTCTCGCTACAGCCGATCCAGGTCCAAGTCATACTCTAGGTCCAAGTCCAGATCTCGCTCCCGCTCCAAAACCCGCACACCACGCAGAAGCAAGTCCAAATCAGCTTCCAGGTCTCGCTCAAGATCCAAATCCAAGTCTAAGTCCAAGTCTCGCTCCAGGAGCCGCACTCCCCAATCGAACAAAGGGTCCAAATCAAGATCTAGGTCCAGAAGCAAACCCAAATCTCCAGAGGCGAACGGAACTGCAGAGGAATCATGAAGTTTAGGTAAGCGACGGGTCTGTGTGGGGCTTCTTATGACTGGGTGAAATCACGCTCACCCTAGAAACCAAGTGACAGCGTTTCTCTTCTGGTATTCTATTGTTCTGTATGGCCTCTCAAACTCTAATTTTAACAAGTTTTGCTCATTTACAAATGAGCAGACCAATCAAAGACCTTTTACCACTTAAAAATGTTTTTAAATATTGGATTCAAATTCATGTTCTTCAGTTTTTGCTTCCTCAGAGAACTTCAAGGTATTAATTTACAAAGTTAATTTCAGTGTTTGTTAACTGGTGCTCGAGGCATTCAGCCTCTGGGGGTGTCAGATTATATATGTTATAGTAGTTCCCTAACCAGGGGACGTCCTCTAGTATTCACTACAGAACTCTATCTTATAAGGTTATGACCTCACATCCTTTCTCCACTCTTTAGAGCTGATCTCAGACCTGCATGACTTTAAAAGCTGTTTTGTTTTTAAGTTGCAGTCTGTAACTTTTGCCTCTGTGTTTGGAACACAAAATTACAGGTTATGTATTTTTCATTACGTTGAAGTCAAATGAAGCCAATCTGACATTTTCCCGGGAAATTGGACACAACGACTCAAATTATAAATCATTATAAACTGTTATTATAAACTTACCCTTGTGACTTGGAGTAAGATAAGGTATTTTATCAAAATGACCTTAAGTAAGATAAGGTAATTTTGTATTTGCTCAATAACTGATGTTTGTCCATTTTTAACCAAATAAAGTTACGGATTGCAACTTCAACGCAAATCCTAAACCTCACAATGGATGTTTGGTTTGGAGCTGTAATGGGTTCAAATGGTGAGTATTTGTTTTAAGTTTGGTTGTGGGTAGTACACGTCTCATCTAAATGTGGAATTCTTTCCTCCAAGCTGCTGTTTCCTGTTTGCAAAAGAGGAGTTTGGGGCAGTTTGAGAGCAGTTAGTGTGTGATGCGACCGTTGGCTGCCTGCTGCTGATTGGCTGTTGCTATGGAGCAGGTCGGTCTCTTTTGAGTGTTGAGGTGGTGTTGAGGTACGTCTGAACGGACCGAGACCTTTTCATCATCTTTGTCACAAGCTCATGTCTGCCGGGGCAGAAAGCAGGATGGAAACCGGGTGTTCTCAGAGCTGGTTCAAGCTGTCAGTGTCCAGCTGCTGTATACAGACCTAATTATAAGCTATTACATGGCAAATAATACTCAAGCTGGTGACTTATGGACTGTATCTCAGCTTGCTGACACTTGAAGTGGCTGTGAGAAATGTGTATTCCATGCCCAGGTTTTTTTCCTACCTCAAGGTTTGTCTCGGTACAAAGTCGTACACAAGCAACACAGAAGATGGTGCTCCATAGATTAATGCGTAATGCCGCCTTCAAATAAAGAGAACCTGTGTCTGTTTAACCTGTGACCAAAATCAAGTGTTGTGTAATGAGTCAATACCTCATATATGCACGTGAACAACATGTGAAAGCAAAGCATGAATTTCTTAAACTAATTCATGTTCTTTCGTTTCTTCTAGATGATGTCACACAGTCGAAACGTCAGGGATCGGGTTAAAAGATGTCGTCTGTATGAGGATACCCAAATTATCCATTTAGCAGACCAAAAGGTTATTGTAATTTGGTCTAAATCTTTTAAATGCTTTTTGTTTTCTGTTGCCCAGAATTGCTTGTATCATACTTTTGAATTCTTGTGATATTAAATGGTCTTTGTGTTTAAACGGGGCTGTCAGGTGAAATCATTTATTTTCATTTTTGGTAGTTTGTTTTTTTTATTACCTCATGTTATTGAAACTCCCTGACTAAAGTTCATTTTAATCAGTTTAGTTTAGTACGTGTCATTAATGGACAGTTTTGAATGTCGTGGATACTTTTTCTTTGGCTTTAGAAGGTGAGACTGGGAGGAGACTGCAGTTTAGTTGGGCAATAGGCCTCTATAAACAAACCTGTGTAACAGCGATACCTTTGACCTGTTGCTAACCAAGCAGGTGTTTTATGGTCTAAATGAAGTTTTCACAGCAACCTGATTCTAATATTCTCTCTTGTGTATTTTCTATGCACTAGGCGCAGTTGCGTAGCAGTTGAGTTGTGCTGATTAGCTGTTTAAGGTGGCGTGGGGCAGAGTGCTTGGCTGTTTCCAGTATTCTCCTGATCGCTCCTGTTAACATCTTGATTTGACTTGTTTTAAAGATCGGCTACAGCACTTTTGTTCCATTTGCAGAAAGATCCTGTTGCAAGCGTAATATCTGAGCTCATTGCACATGTTCAGAAGTTAACAAGCTTTGTTTTGATTGCATTTTTCATTGTCTGTGAAATTAGGAACTTCTGTGAATACCAATAAAGGTTTTTTCTGAGCATGGAACAGTCGTATTTTATTGGTTTGTGTGTTTGGTGCAAGCGGTCAAATAAAACCCTCTTCATTAGAAATAAATGTCAGAAATAATGTTTAATGTTCTTTTCAATCGTTCTGGATCCAAAACAGTTTTATATCATTCACAATCATTTGTGGTGTTAATGCTGAAGGTGTTTGTAAAGAAACTGATGGATTGCGTGCATGAATGGGGTGACAGATTCATCAACCTGTAAGTCCTGATGCTTTCTCTCACTACATGATTAATGAAATGGTTGATGGTTGTAGAAACATCACATTCAATAAAATGTTAAAAACAAGTGATTAAAAATGAGCTTTAACCCCCTAATGCTTTAGACCAAAGATAATACTGTACATAACTAAACTAGACCATGACACATCTGAAAATGATTTCTTGTCAGTTATTATTGTTAATAAATCTCAAGCTAAGCTGAAGACATCTTTTCATTGATCCAGTCAATGAACATGTTGACACGGACATAAATCCCTGGTTTGTTTTTCTTTCCGCAGCTGTCACCCCAGCTCACCACACCATAGATGTAATGAGTTTTGTCCTTCTCACAAACCAGAGGTCCGCCGGAATCACCCTGCAGGTAGTGCAACACATCGTGAGTTATTACAGAACGTGTGATGTGTAAAACCTCAGTACTATAATGCACATCTATTTTTAGTCATAATGTAGAATAAAATGACATTGGAAAATTACAACGCCCTGATTTCTTGCTGCTATGGTTATAACGACCAATCAGGTAGCAGCCTCACAGTTTATAAACCAATCAGAAGCAAGGGAGTTGATTTTTGACACAGCACCTGACAGGAGTCGACCTTTCCCTGCATATGTCCGGCACACATCATGCTATCATCCAGTCTGTTCTCATAGACGTTACGAGACATGCAGCGCCTCTGAGAGATCAGCAGAACTTTGGCGTCCAGCAGTTGAGGGGAGACAGAATCATCTGCAGTGAGAAGTGATTAGAGACGTTGTGTTTGTTTTGTTCAGACTGACAGACATGTGTCTCTACAGCTGATGTCCCCACAGAGAAACAGAAGCTGCACCTTTCTCCGTGACTCCGTAGCCTGATATTGTGCACTCAGTCTCATCTGGGAATGAATCTCTGGTCAGACACGCTGCTCTGACAGAACGACTTTCATTGGCGCATCGTCCATTTATTGGCTTTAGTTTCAGCAACGCTAGCATGAATGAGAAGAGAACACAGTGAAGAGAACCTAAAGAGATTTTACCAAAAAAAAAAACATTCTTCCATAGTTCTATAGTTCCCCCCCTCATGTCATTCCCAACCATTTCCTGACTTTATCATTGTTTCCTGACTTTAGCATTGTTTCTGTGGAACAAAACAGAAGACATTTTGAGAAACATCTTTTCTCAACATTTCTGTGTCCATACAATGGGTGCCACTGATGTTTGGTTACCAACGTACTTCAAAATATCTCTGTTTGGAATGACATGAGAGTGAGTAAATGATGGGAAAATTCTCATTTTCGGGTGAACTGTCTCTTTAAGGGGCAAAATGTTGACCAGAAATAATAAACAATGTAAGAAATTGAATGTTTCATGTTGGTTTGAAGAAGCTTTCGAGAGAGAAAACAGAAAAGACAGATGGATACCTATGTCATTATACAGCGCTTCAGTAGTTTCTGTGTAACTCTCATGAACGATGGCTTTCTCCACCTCCAGAAACTGTTTTGCGGGATCATCTTTTTCCAGGTTAGTTCCACCCAGCTCCACCCTTATGTCATCATTCTCATCACTGCTGTGAGCGAGCCATGCGTGCACACATAACACGTTACAGTTACATTCTCTGTATTACCTCACTGTGATTGGCCGGGCCAAGTTTCTGATCATCCAATAGGTATCGCAGATGTTTACATGTTTGTGACAAGTTTGTGTCTTTGAAGGTCAGTGTCAACTAACATTTGACCTGCATTAGTTTTGATCTTTGTCTGTTAGTCTTGTAAAGCAAGCAACACTGAACTTTGCACGCGACAAACTCAACATGCATACATGCAACACTTACATGCAGTGAGCTGCAGTGAGAACCCAGCAGGAGTCTATAAGGGTTCCTCCACAGCTGTGGCTGAAGCTTGCATTAGAACCCGAGGGGCGAAACTGAAGTGAAGCCTGCCAGGGATGGGCATTGGGCAGGGACTTCCTGCCTCCAAATATCCTCGGGGACATCATGCTAGACCGACTAGTCTTTCCACAGCTAGAAAACTGCAGCTTTGCAGGGGCTGTGGTGGGCTTCCCTGGAACTGTGCAATCCACATGGGTAAAGTTACAACAGGTGAAGGATCTGTGTTTCAGGGTTTTATACAAAAGGAAAACAGTAGAAGGAAATGGATACCATCTTTAGAGCAGGAGTTCACAGCACAGTAGTCCCAACGCAGCTTCCCTTTCTGTATGACAAAGCACCAGGGTTCTCGATCTCCATCTGGATTTCTGATGTTTCAAACGATTAAACTCACCTGTGATATCACACATCATGGTTTGGGGAGGCATCATGGTGAGGCTTAAAAGATGTGCCTGAGTGTTTACCTGCAGTAATTGTGAGGTCCAATGCCGTGGTCCTCTCTAAACTCCTCGAACGGAATACGATAGTAGTTCCACGGTAAACATTCCAGTTCTTCCACCGTCTCACTGACCAAACCTCGGTACGATTGGCCATTTCCCTCAAAACAGTCATTTGGAGCTGAGTAGACAATGATAATATGTGACGATCCGGCTAACAGCGTCATTTAATCAAAGTCAACAATGCAGCTCATTACCAACTTGACAGAACTGTCCAGTGTAGTTTCCGGCACATTCACATGTGAAACTGGCTCTTGTTCGGCCTTTGACACACACTCCTCCATTCAGACATGGACTCGGGTTACAAGCAGACGCTAATATTAGAAATGTAAGAAAATCAGGACGAATTAGAGGCTGCCATTACAGTTTGGAGGACGAGAGAAAATAAATGACATTTTATCGTGTACATTTGCTCAGTTTTATGCATTAGACAGATGCTTTTATCCAAAATTATTTTTATACAAATTTGTAGCATGTGTGTTCTCTGAAAATCGAAGCACAACTTTTGCGCTGCTAACACACACAATTCTCTACCAACAGAAACATCCAACAATTCTACCAGTAACAATTCTCTTCGATTTCCAAACAAATGAATTTATTAATAAGCAAACGTTTACTTTTGCTCTTGGCTAAAGAAACATTTTAAGAGGACTGGAGCAGAGACACTCACCTGTCACGCATCCAGGGGCCCTGTAGGGGGGCCGGCACTTGCATTGGTAGAACGGGGGCTTTTGAGTTCTGACACGTAAACCATGACCACATTTTACATTCCTACACACATTTCTCTCTGAAAAACAGAAACATGCTGCTAATCACACACACATTTTAAATGTGTTTTGTGTTGTGTGGGATGTGATCTCACCATCCTGACACTTTCTGCCGATGTACGGCTCTGGACAGACGCATCTGAAACCTCCGCTCTCAAGGGCCTCACATACACCCTTATTCTGACAGGGATTCGGGTCACACGCTTCTAAAGAAGGATAAAATGTATGACATCACCGAGAAGCCCACTGATTGGTTAATGCTTTAGACTCACAAACTGTCACAGTAATACGCTCATAATACTTTTTACTTAAAGAACCTCTAAAACATTCTGGGTTGTTTTAACCCATGGTTGGGGTTAAAACTAAATATGGACAAACCCAACCATTGGGTTAAATGAACCTATTCTGCAGGTTAAGTTAAAAAGGTTAAATTAATCCATCGGTTGGGTTTGTCCATATTTGACCCGATATGGTGTTTAACAACACAGTATTTTTAAAAATGCAACAGTAAAGACATTTGTTGTTTAATGACTAAAAGAGACATGAAGGTGAAGTTCAGTTTGACAGTACATGGACAGTTACAAAACACATGTACATGATCATTTAGTGAAAGCACTTCTTGCCTGCTTCATCAAAGAGGTCAAAAATCCAGTCAACGGTGGAATCAATAACATCAGGTAAAGATGCTGCTTCTGCCTCATTTACACCGTCGTCATACATTTCTGTCAGGAGGAGACAAATGAATGAGCCATGAGTCTGCTACCCACTTAAAACTGTATGTTCTCAGAAGTGTGGCCTATGTTTTCTAAAGGTTCTCTCAAAGTTATCAAAGAAGTTCTTGCAGTAATGTTAGTAGAGCTGTTTTTACATTAAAACGTTATTCTTAAGTTGTTAGTGGAACATTTAAAAATGTTAAAGAATTAAAGTTTGAATAACGTTCTTATAACCAATTAATAGCATCACTACAACATCTAAAAATGAACTTTAAAATGACAGTTTTACATGTTACTTTAGGGAAACATTGTCACAACCTTCAATTGTTAACTGGGTAGCAACCTTACAAACACAAATCAACTCCAGACAGCAGACTGCTCACCATCGAAGGAATCAGCTAAACTCAGAAGCCCATCCAGGACACCCTGAAGCTGTGGGCAACAGATTAAACAATTTAGTCAGAGTTAATCAAGTAAGTTTAACTATTTAAAAGCATTCACATACCGACTCCACTCGCATGGGCAAAATACAACCAGACATGCCCATCAGAAGTAAAATCATTGGAAACATGATTTTATGAGTGACATACAGCACATACACCAGCATGAAAATCTCTCGTCTACTGTAGGCAGTAATTATACTGACCTGAGCCCAGCTGACCCTGCACCTCCATCTGTGTTCACTATCTAGTAATCATTACCTACAGCATTGATTTCCTGTTGTTTTCTGGCTGGACCAGCTAAGAGCTACAGCACACACGTACACAAACAGACTGTTTGAGTAGTTTACTCTGAATCTCTGCTATAGATTTACACAACAGCTCACTGCAGTGGCAGTCATTTTAATACAATGCCTGTAATCAGATTGTATTCTGAAAATGTAATTATTAAATTAAATTATAAATGATATCAATGAGTGTGTAATACACCTGAAAGAAAACATGACATGTTTGAAAATTAACATGGAAAATCATATAAATTTTCTATTGTGAAGCTACAGTTATATATTGTGAAGTCATACGTTTACTTTAAAAATGTCTTTGCTATTTTTTATTCCAAATACACTAACTTTCTTTCAGCCCATTAAAGCTGCAATCTCTCATCTTCATGTAAAGAGAGAGAGACCGGAACAGAATTACAGCGACACATCCGGAAGTGACGCAGTCGTCACAACAAGCGGACAGTAGCAACAGTGCAGCGCAGGTCAGTTTTTCCTGCTGTAAAATCTCCGAGAATACACAACATAAAAACACAACGATGTCTTCAGATTTCGAGGCGTACGAACAGGATTTTGGGACCCTCACGGCAGAAATAACCAACAAAATCGGAAGAATACCCAAATTAGCCGGTGGTGAGTAACTGTCACATCAGCTAATAATAGAAACAGACATACAGAGTTTGATCTGGTGTTCCTGCCGATGGTGTGTGTATCTGTGTGCGATTATTTGTAAATGTCTCAAATCAGTGGTTTCATAAGAGTCACATATCCAGTGTGATATCAGGTGAGTCTGTGATGAATCTCACATCTAATCCTGTGTGTAGAGCTTGAATTTGGAGGTTATGAACAAAATTAAAAGCCATATTCATAACATATTCATATGCTCTTAAAGGAGATCCAGGAAGATCAATACTTCATACTATAGAACATTTCCTGTGTGTTTGAACATAGAGATACAATGTAAATATTTCCTCTTACAAAAGCCAGTTTACTGTTTCTGATGCTGCTACACATGCAAATGACATGTAGTGATGCACATGAAAAAATAAAAGGCATCAAACACAGATCTGTGTGTGGAGAATGTGTTTGTGAATGTTGTTGTCAGCTGATCAGTGTGTTTTCCTCTGTCTGTTTCAGAGGAGAAGACGCAGCTGGTTTTAAATGTCGACAAACAGCTTGAAGAAGTCAGAGAACTGGTGGGTCATTCATCAGTTAAATATCATGTTAGTAACTGACAGACTCGTTCTCCGAGCTCTGTTTACCGCTGTGTGGAAGAAGATCAGCTTTCCTCAGAACTTCTCTTGTGTTTAATAAGAAACTCAGACATATGATTTGAGGATGAGAAATTATGACAGAATTTAAATGTTTTGGCTGAATTTTGCCTTTCATAAATAAAGCATAATGAAGTATTTGACATTAATGATGATCGAGAATATGAAAATGTTTGTATGGTTTAAGAAATACAGTAAAATGTCCCTTCATGTAGGGCTTTATTCTTACACTGGCTGTTGGTGTGACTGTTTAATGATGATTGTAGCTGGAGCAGATGGATTTGGAGGTTCGAGAGATTCCCGTTCAGAGCAGAGGCATGTACAGCAGCCGTCTGAAGAGCTACAAGCAAGAGATGGACAAACTTGAGAAAGATTTTGTGAGTATTCACATCTTCCTTAAATAACTCTCATATTTACTTGTGCTTTCTCTTGAATGGATAACTGCACTGCAGTATTTATGCTGAAGATATTTTCATATGGAAGAATGATTCATTGAGTATTTGAAGTTTCTTGCACTTGCGGGTTATATGGTCAGACATATAAACCCACAGGAGTGACGCACTTCCCTCAGTGAACAGCAGACGGCGACATTGCTCAAGCTATCAGACAGTAAAGCTGCTCTGTCAATCAAAGCCTTTTTCCTACATATGGCAGATCTGTGCTCTGTTATAGACTTCATGTGAGGAGCTCAGCGATTAAACACACTGAATATCCTGCTGATGGAGGCAGTAATGTGTGTAGACAAGTTTTTCCGTCTCCTGCAGCAGTATGTGTTTAGGTTGGAGAGGATTTAAAGAGGTCTGGGGTGTTTGTAAAGATGCCACGCTCAGCTTGTGCTCTTGTGGAATTGGAGGTGACACACTCTGAAGTCTTGTGTGTTTGTTTTGGACATTGTTTTCCTCACTGTCTTGAGAAGGAGACAAGACTGAATGAGCCCAAATCTGATGGTGCACCATTGTGTGTATGCGGCTGATGAATTATTCAGAGTGTGGACAGGAAGTATTCTGGTGTCATT
This sequence comes from Botia kubotai, assembly GCA_036877585.1. Taxonomy (NCBI): domain Eukaryota; kingdom Metazoa; phylum Chordata; class Actinopteri; order Cypriniformes; family Botiidae; genus Botia; species Botia kubotai. The sequence goes on along the minus strand of JAZGTI010006222.1, from coordinate 367 downwards.
TGCTTGTGTTTTACAAATGTCTGTTATATTTTCACTCAAGTGAACAATGGCTTGTTTTATGTCTCTCTCTCTCTCTCTCTCTCTCTGCAGAAAAGGTCACGTATTGCCTACAGTGATGAGGTGCGGCTGGAGCTCATGGGAGAGGACGGGGGCTCTTCAGAGAGTCAGGTAGGAGGTTAATCAGGGCTGCTGGTTCTCAGTGCGGGTGAGCTCAGGTCAGGGTCACAGCGAGACATTGTCCTCCAGTCATGCAGAAGCAACACTGCTTAATGCAAAGCTGCCCAGCGCTGCATGAGGAGCAGCGTCACATTCACCAGAAATGTGATTTTAATCTGCTGTCTGTTAAATGAAAACAGAAGAAATGATC
>JAZGTI010006221.1:0-23823 GCA_036877585.1 Botia kubotai | reverse complement strand
GATTTTTTCTACTGCCAATTGTCTGCAATGTGGCCACGAGCTGCCTTTATATAGTAGCAGGCTGTAAATATGTCTAGAAATGTATAGATTCATAAGACTCACCTGGCTGAGTGTAAGCCGAGACATGCCCTTCTCCACAGACTGCTTCATATGCAGGACTTTAACCTGAGGTGTAAAAAATTCCCCTAAAATTCTGAACATATCAATAAATGGATGAGTACAACTGATAATGCCACCAAAATGAATTTGTTTAATATGATTTATATATCACCCGAATAAACTAAAGTACTGTCATTTTTTTCTTATATAAGTTTAGAGTTGTATGGCTAGAGGTTCTGTTCTGTCCCAATATCTTGCTTATTTTATATGATTTAATGTTGTTTTATTTTTTATATGATTAATGTACCGCAGGGATAAAGATGATCGTGTTGTGGTTTCTGGTTGCTGTCATTGTTGATTAGATGAGGTGATTTGTCCCTGTCATACAGAATGCAGCACAATTCAAAGATGTTCTTCACATTGCTGCTATTGGAACCAAGCCAAAGGAATCTTTCTCAGAAAAACATAATCCACTTCTGAATACTGAAATAATGCAGCCGCAGGTGGGCGGTGGACTTGATTAAATACTCAATATTGCAATTTTCTTCCTGATTATGATGTGTCCTACATATTTGAGTCCCCAAACCACACAAATGTGGCTTAATCCAATTTAAGCATTAAAAGGGATGGATTGAGTCTGTAAATTTCAGAATTATGGTAAACCAACTTTGTTGGGCTGATTCACATTACAACGGAACCAACAGACATTATTTTACAGCTATATCACTGTGATAATATATTTATTTAAACTGAAAGCACTCACTTTATAATAACAGCTTGAAATATGTTCCATTTTCATGCCAAAGCTGGAATGTTCCACAAAATCTTTTCAGTTTGTGCACAAAGACAAGCAATTCAAAGAAACATTTTCTGGCAGCAAACTAATTAAATTCCATTTCAGACATGACTATGTTCTATTAATTGACTTTAAATGCATTGAATTAATTAAAAATCAGTTTTTAATAACAAACAGTTTTTTTCTCTATGTCTTAAAAGGAACATTCTCTGGCAGTTCTGGGTTTCAAAAAGTCTGTCTTGTTGCCATTAAGAATGTGAAGATGAGAACAGTAGCCATCAAAAGACTCAAACTTACACGGGTCAGACATCAAAAGGCTGTTACCTATTCACAGATCTTCCTCAGAACACCTGCAGCCCAAAGACGGGTTATGCTCCACCCTGCCCAAACCATTCTAATTTTGTTGTCTTTTTTATTTGATTATAATGTGACATTTTCACTTGGGCAAAGGAAAAAACTGATATACTGATGTGTGTTGACGTAAACAAGCTACACAAAATAATTTAGTTTAAAAATAATTTGCAATTATACACAAACACAATCTATGTATAAGACTTGCATAAATAAATACAATAACATAGCCTGACTTCATAAAATCCTCTATAACAGAAACCAAATTTTAAACTGTACAAATTCATTTGAACCCGAGGTTGATGGAACTGGATCATTCCTAAAAAAACATAAGATGATACTAAGTGCTGCCTGTAGGGTGCAGTACACCCGCTACACTTCAGTCGGTGAGCATAAGGGTTATCAAATCAGCCTCTTCAAGTGCTCCCAACAGACAAAGTCTGGCTTGAGCTAATTCATGTCAAGAAATGGGCAACATGCCCTCTACAGATATGAAGGGTGCAAAGAGTCTCAAGTGCAGATCCACTTTAGTGCTAAAGGGAGTCGTGAATGCAGAACACACATGAATATTTATTATTCCCTAACGTTCATGGCCAATTACCACACAGTTTCCTCTCTTTCCTTCCTATGTTTGATTGGCACACTAACTAATCAATCTTACTGCTATCAACCCTATAATTAGGCTTCAGTGGGGGTTGAATGTTGTGTTTTGAGTGTATGTGTGTGTGTTTGTGTCTCTTGCGAGTGTGTGTTGACAGTCATTTACATTTAAGTCAGGCCAGCACAATTTTTAAAACACAGCATCAAAAAAGTAAACAAGTGTGTCCATGGAAAGAGTTCGGTCAGAGGCTCTGCATACTTTTTCGCTGACTCGCGCAAAGGCCAAACAGGCAAAATACAGAATATAAAAGCATTTTTTTTCTTTGCAGACAATGCCAGGACACTACAAAACAAGGTGGGGAAAAAACAAACAGACTGCTGTCCCTACAATAACATAAAATTTATTCCAACCCCCTTTTGCTGAGGCCCAAAGGTTTTTAATGAGTAAAACTCAGACTCTGCCTTGGAAATTGCTTCTGTATTTTACAGGTACCTTGCGTCTCATGTGAAAGCCAGCGTTATGATAATTCAGCACTTTTCACTCCATCTGCAGTTATTATGTACGTGTAAATCTTGACAAACCTTCTCAGCGCCAATGGAGGTTTCTCTTCTTTTATATATTGTATTGACTTCTTGTGTCCACTCTCTGCAAACACAGTTATTGGGAAATGTAGCGTTCTTGATTTATGGTGATTGTTATCATTTAAGACACACTAAAGCAAACTTAATAAATGTGTGTGTCTGTGTGTAGGAGGAAGGCTTTAAATTGCAGTGAAGTCTGCCGTGCTTGGTAGTGCATCAACCTGCTTGGGATTGTGATGAATAAATCAGCTGAAAATGGCAATGAAGGCAATGTATTGTTTTCGAATGTGGATTTGCTGATATGAAAAGACAATGCATGGATTTAAAATGCTATTCCAATTATCCTTTGGTGAATATAGGACTGAAGTGTGAAATGTAACTATGCATCCTCATGAGGGCCATAATTAGGTCATCTTCTTTCCAACAGAAAATAACATAGATAAAATTAATCTTTAATTTATAGGAGGAGTGGCTTGTTTTGATGTAACAGTCTAATTAGCATCAGTAAGGAGTGTTTTTGATAGATGGCTGGCAACTCGTATAAATAGTATTTGGATGGATACAGTCGGTTAACGCTGTCTGCTTGTTTCAAAGCTTCAATATTGCTTGTTTTCTCGTGTATTAAGTATAAATGTAACAACATTCAGTGAGCAAAACAAAATTTGCCACAATCTGTCAAAGCGGGAAGGAAAAATAAACTTAATTGAAGATATTCACTAAAAATGAGTAATATCCAAAGCAGCTGTGTTTTGGAAAAACAAAATACTAGAAAGACAAAAATAATGAAAATGTTTTCTGTAATGTCTAGATAAAGTCTAGTCTGATTTTATTCTCACCACAGGGGAATTGGTAGGGAACACAAAGTGATTTAGGATATAACAGACTCAGTGAGATATGTATATAATAAAGCTGTACAGAGAATTATTCAGGCAGCTCTCGGGCTTCACTATTTAAGCTCTAAATTACAGAGTTGTAGGCAGCAACATCTGGCAGTAAATGACAGAATATGCATGTAAGCGATCAAACAACAAACCGATCAATTAATCAACAAACCAGCAAACAATATAGGCCTATAAAAAATATGGCAACAGAATGTTCCAAGACCATCAATGTGAGCTGTTATGTACGCTGTGAGCGTCTCAGCTGAGGGAAGGTGGGGTTATGGAGAGATTAGAGAAATGACAGTTCTGGGCCACAGATGCATTACTGCTTTGCTCCAAGCATAATTAGACCCTCAATGTTAAAATCCAACCACCTACTCCTTGTCTTACAACTTCCTTCCTGTCCCTCTGTCACCCTCAGGCAAAGTGTATGTGTGCAATGTGTGCATAGATGTTTAATTCTTAAATCCTAAACAGTACATTTTCTGTTCTCAGAAGGTACTATAGATATATCCCACAATGCAACACAGAAACAATCATCTAGAAAAAAAACAGGAATAAAAGCTGCAAATGATATCAGTTATGCTAATATCTTTTCTGTATGCCTGATAGGTATGCGGCCACACAACCAGGGTGAACCAATCAGATTCAGCGTCAGAGCTCAGTCGGAGTCGTATCCTCTGTGCGTAACTGTAAACATGGTTCGCTTTAGACTCCTGAGATCTGAGAGACTGATGACTCAGAAAAGCTCACTTTTCCCCCCATACCTCTTTCATCCGCATGCAGCACATCTGAGGATTGGCCTGGCACTTGGAACTCGGGCAAGCTCAGATTTTGTTTCTTCAAAGTTGAATCAGAGAAAGTGCCACAAATAAAACGCACGGCCCACCAGGACTTTTCAGTTCTTTAGAGGTTCTTAAATCTAAGGCCTTTCCTGTGTTCTGTCTATGAGGACACAGAATTGTCAGAAGCACTGAGATGCTTTCATTTTTTAACCCAGCTGTTATGCTTTTCTGATTTTTGGCCTGCCTCACAGGTACCGCCAGATAAAAGTGGCACAGGGGGACACGTAGTGTCAGACGTGTCTCAAACAGCGGAGAGAGGCAGATGACTGTTTAGAGATGTCTCATGCATACGCAGGGCAACTTCTTACCATTTTATTAATGTTTTCAAAGCTCACTGTGTCTTTGAGCTCTAAATGTTTCTCACTTGTCCAACACAACGTCTTTCTTCGCTTGACCTTTTTACTCTGCAGGGCCGACGGCACAGTTTGCAATCACAGAGGGTTTTAATGTGCTTATCAGATGTGAGTTGAGTTCTACATCTTTCGCTCATTCCCTCTCTTCATCTCACTCTCTCTGTAGCTGTTGCCTGGCTGCGTTAGAGTTAGTTTGATATAGTTTTAAAGGCCACAGATTTAAAGATTGTTGCTGTGACTGAGTCTGTGGTTGAAAGTTGGTGATAAGGGTATTTTTATTCTAGTTTAATGTCGACGGACAACTGTAAGTAAGCCATTTATAGGGTAAATGAAAAAATGAAAGTTTTCAAAAAATGAACAATAAAACAGAGTGCCACAGGAAAATGACAATAGGCAACAAAGAGTGTCTGGAAAGGTAATTATTTTTAAAATTTACATTTAGGCATTTAGCAGACACTTTTATCCAAAGAGACTTACAAGATTAGGAAAACTGTAGAAAACGGAGTTACAGGGTTATAAAGTTCTAACAATTGTTAGAGACAAATTTACACACATAACATCCACAAAAGGTAAAAAAAATGGCGTTTAATCTCAAATAACTTATTTCTGTTTTATCTTTTGATTTAAAACATCATTTAGGATGATAATACGCATTTTTATTATAAGTGCGTGTGCCACATTACAACAGCTCTGCTTTGTTAAATGCAAATGGGCATTTGCAATAGTGTGGGTAAGATTTAAAATATGCATATTAACTAATTAGGAATATTCCACCGTGAGAGGGTGATAGAGGTGAACGCATATTCCGCATATTCAAATCCAAAGGTTTTTTCAGTAAAGCTTACTTCATATTCGGCAGCCCAAAGAATAACAGCAGTGTTTTGATAATTAATGCAGTGGGGGTTAGGGGTCGATTCTGACACTTACAGCCAAGCTCTCCTGCAAAACAAAATATCTCCTCTACCTTCTGTTTCACTGCCTGCTCTTCCAGACCAAGTGTGTGGCAGTGATTGTCAGCTAACCTTTTGAAAACCTCTCTCCTTCTATTTACCATGCGGAGTCTCCACCGTCTCCCGCAAACACCCTCATTGGGATTCGGGTGTGGACGAATTGCTCGCCAAGTCCCATATGAAATGAGATTTAACTGAAAGAGAAAAGCAGAATACTTGCTAAGACTATGAATAAGTCATACAAGGATAGAGGTAGTATTAAATAAATCACAACAGGGCATAATTAGCTTACTTTAGCTTCTTCAGAAACATTTAGAACAGTGACCTTTGTCCGCCTTGTGGCATGTCACCTGAAGGTCTTGGCATGCTCTGTGAGAAGCAAAGATTCATGGTGCTGTCTAGACTGACAAAATGACTAAAACCACACCAAAACTTGCCTCAGATGAATGTTTAAATATTATAACCCTCATTTTATAATCCTAAAATCAGGCTAAGCAGGTTGATCTTCCGGCTTGAACAGTTGAAGTGCTAAAAGATCAGTCTAATCAGACTGGGAGACCAGCAATCCAGATTTGGCTGGTTTATGCAATTGCTTTTTTAGAGATGTTGTAAAAACATCATATTGTAGCTTTTGCCACTCTTTATTACTATTATATCATATTGTTTAGTTTAGTAATTATTAGGGCAGTTAAAGTTACTGTGTTATTCTGTATGTTATACAGTTTCTCATGTAAATGTGAGTGTTGTTTGCCTTTATAAAGCTTACCTCTATGAGACGTCTTTGTTTATGTGAGAGCTGATGGGTAAATGGAGTGTATGAGGTGTGGTCAGAAAATTAAGGGACTCAAGTAATAGTGAGGAGTGATGCAAGAAGTGAGCAAAAACAGAAAGCATTTCCTATGTGGAAAATCAGAAGCAGTTTACAAGCGGAACAAAGGAGGCATGGATCGAGAAAATTAAACTGATGTCTGGTTTCAGCAGTCAAGAAAAAGGTGAACATGAAATCGAATTCCTGTTGCATCTGGATCTGTCAAAGCAAAACTACTATTTACCTCTTACTTTTCAAAAACTGACCTGAAATCTTTTTCCTCTAAACAGTGGCATGATAAAATCATTAAAAAAATTGTTTTGTATGTCTTTGATAAACATATTGTTTAAACATGTAAACAATATGTCTATCATGCAGCAACATGATGATGAGCCTTGTGCTGAGGCATGTGGGTGGTTGTCAAGGTGTTGCTACGTGGTTGCTAATGTGTTCTGAGATTACTTAAGCACATTGCTATGTTACTGCTAGTGAATGGGCCGTTCTGTGCAGCAGCTAGGCTGTTGCTAGGTGGTTGCTTACAAGCCCATGTACAGAAAGAATATAGAAAATGTAGATCTGATAGATCAAAACAAAAATATATAAAAATACTGCAAAATAAACTATGTACTTGGCCTTCCTTTTAGTAGGTACAACCCCCGCCCATCACAGACATGTACCCTGTCCACCTGTTTTCTAAGTCTCTAAGAGTGTAATGCAATCTGACACAGACATAAGGAATGGTTCTAGGATGCAGCAGTGAATAGAGACAGTCTTCCAAACAGTAAGGCGGAGGAGGAACATAGACCCGCTGCGCTACAACACAAGTCAGTCCATGCCGGCTCTGACCTTCTGCAGCTTTCCATTTGCTGACATGTTTGTGAAGGGGTTGGAAAATGTTGGGGCCAGACAGGGCCTGTGGAGAAAAAGAAAGAGAGAAAAAGGAGAGGTACATTTTCTTATTCTCAGATGTTGCTTTGTTTCAAACCAAAGCATCAATCAATACATATTCAAGGGAAAACAAAATATGTAAGGGATAATGTACATTCATCCAGTTGTTATTGCAAGGTAAACCCTAAAGAGGTGATCAACAATTGTCTTGTATTACCCTCATGGGGTCCATTTTGCTATAATGAACGTCATTCTCCCACAGTCAGTACTACAGTTTAGGAGTTATTATACAAAAGTATTTGACTTTTGAATGATGCAATTGATCCAATCAGAATTTAGTATTCCAGAAAGACGTTTAAGCAATATGTCACAAACAGCTGCAGTATTAAGTATCAGCACAGCTGTGATTCTGCCAGGGTCAGACAAACAGCTAAATACCAGCGCTTGGAACTTTGCTCGACCAATCAAATGGGAGGACTGGAACTAACTGTTGTAAAATGTAATGTTATCACTTATGCTTCTCACAAAATAATATTGACTGGTGATGTCTTATTTGCAAGTCAAAAAATCAAAAGAAATCCTTCGATTCTTGAAGGGAAAGCCTTTACTTCACAAGAAACATCACTTATTGTTTATATTGTTTACTTACCCTCATGTTTCAATCCATATGTTCTTAACATTTAAAATGGCTAAATGGGTTCAGTATCAATGGGTTAAAAACAGGTTAAATAAAGAAACAGATCAAGGTATATTGATATTTTACTTACAATCTTGACTATTGATGTGGTCAATAGTGAAAAAATTACCTGTTGGAATATTATTGAAAATTTATTGAATTTATCGATTAATCGATGAATAGACAAGCAACAGAATAAACAATTGTGAGAATTTTCTCATTTTTTGCAGTTTGATGTGTCTGTATTAAGACAGAAGTTTGCAAATCAAGCTGCTGACCTGTCATGTTTACCTGCAGTGTGGCTGGGTCTCTAATCTGGGGGCCTTTATTCCCACGTGTCGGTAAGAATGTCACGGTTCCACAGAGACAAAAGGGGATGAACGCAAAATAAAGCATTTTTTCTATGCTCTTTAATCTCTCTTCCTCTTTCTCTCTTCCTGCTCTCCCCTTTATCCTCTCTGCTCAAATCTAGGACACTTTTTTGTTTTATTTCCTCAGTTCTCAGGAGTTTTGGAGGCAAGAAGCAATCTGAAGCCCCAGAAGTCTTCGTTGTTGTATTGGAGCGGTTCCTATTCTCTGTAATGGTGATTAAGACACTTTCCCAAGTGCGGAAAATATCCGTGCGCGCTTGTACTGTATGCGAATTGCGCGTTAACGTTTGCGTGCACGCCACGCTGACAAACGCCTGAACGTATTCGAGTTCTGGCACTGACTGAATGCGAGTGTGTGCAATCTGGATTCATGGGGAAACAAAGAGAAATTACCCAGCGGACCGTTGTTAGGCGAAGCAGCCTCACACAACAATCAGATAAGGCGTCAACGAACAGCAGACAGAGGCGTGCAAGGCAGAAACATAAAAGGCGGGTGTGTCATTAAAGGAATACTCAAAGGTACAGATATCTCCATATTACAAAGAAAGGAATTCTCCAGGCGTGAAAGGGGAAGACGCGAGGACGCGTTGCGATAACGCCGAGGAAGAATGTACGGGGCGTTATTTAATTTGTGGTGAAGCACAATGAAAATTGTAAACATCCTAATGAGCAAACGGATGCAGAAGAACGAGAGTGAACGAGAGTCTGTGGTTTAAAATAAAACGAATGGATCAAGGCCAAAGGATGATGGACCTTTACATGTGATTGGCTTTTTGTACCACAGCCGAATGCACGTAGTTTATCACAGACCGAGCTGCACATCCGTCTTTGTGATGGATTCAGTATTGACATCAGTCAAAAGATGTGATAAATGGCAATAGGAAAACAAACAAGCACCACTGTGCCTACCGTGTCATGTTTTGTAGAAAACACTGAGAAGGAAAATAAGGTGGGCAAGGAAAGGACAGAAAATTTTTTAATTAAAGGACAGAAAGAAAACAGGCATTTTCAGATTAGGATCTATTCGATTTTTCATTGTACAGTAAAGCCCTTTGAAAAATGTAAATTTTAAAAAGTGCCCACAAGGTGGCGTTCCAATACTGTACGCGCTCTCACTCCACAGCTTGATTGTGCAAAGGTGAACAAATGGAAGTGGAGGGGAGAGTTATGGTCAGGAATGTAAATGTGGTTTCCAACAACAAAGAAAGTAAAAATGATGTATTGCATATAAGCCCTGCAACAAAAATATTGCCTTAAAATACACACTGCAACTTTTCTAGCTACCTTCCTCCCACTCAAACCCCCTCACACGTATAGATGGACATCTCAACATAATCGTAAACACTGCGTTCTGTTCATGCATCTATTTATCAGATGCATCATGCAATATTTATTCGCCCAGACTTTACAAGTTTGCCAACAATCATGCATTCGGTTTATAATGCACTTCTGCGACTGCTATTAAAGAACTGCAAATAATGCTATTTTTGCCTCCTTGCATTTAGATTCATATCTATCATAATTACTTGGAGAGAGAGGGGACCAAGTGTGATTATATAAAAGGACAACATCCACAAATAAGGAGAAACAGGTTTTTATCAGTCTTTTTTTTGCCTGGAGCAAAATAAATGTTTTGAGGTACCACACATAAGAGGCACTTAGCAGCAATTAGATATCCACAAACAGAACTGCATATGTTGCACTGAGATATGTCAGCCTGTACTTAATACTTAAAGGCAGGCAGAAATTCTTATCAGAAAGTCTTAACACATTTCTACTCTTTCCCCACTATTTACGTCAATCATGGCAATTTGGTACTGCAGTATATATAACTATTCAAATTTATTTGATTTATTTTATCGAAAAAGAAACATTTTTGAAAATTCAGAAATGTAAAAAAAAGGTTACAAATATGCCAAAATATCTTTAAAAGTATCTTTTTACTTAATAAAAACACAAGTTTTTATTTGGGTTAAGTAAAGGGTTAAGTAAAAACAAACAAAAAAAATTCTGTCTCTTTCAGCCTAAAAATCTCCTTTTCCTGGGTGGTACTTGGCCAAAATAAGATGCAATGTGTACCAGGCTTATAACCATATAATCAAAGGTCTGGCTACGTGACACTCGTATAACTGTTTTTCCCAGTGGATGCATGAAGATCAGACAGGGTTGCATTCTGGTCTAGAGCACACAAGCATATGATTGCTAGCAGAAAAATTAATTAGTGATCGGGACAAGGTTACAGCCACGTAATGAAAGTTATTGGGCATGTCAGTTCATCACAGCCTCAGTCCCCCTATTACTTTCAATCAGGCCAGCCGTCCGTGAAATAGAGCTTCATGTGAGGCTGGTGCTGGAAGTGGTGTATTAGAGGGCCGTCCCCATTGGCTTTTCACATGGACGATCAGGGTACTTACTCTAACACGCGCGCAGCGTGATGATGCCGAGAATTCCGGAGACCTCTGTCACACTCGCAGGCCTGCCTCTCATTTCAAATTGCCACAGCAAAGTGAATATAGTCCTCGGCTGTTTTATATCTCTCTCTTCTTCTGTCAGTCTGGCCGGAGGAGGTGCGGCTCACCCTGGATGACCCAATGGAGGGTAAGGGATGGGAAGATCAGACGGCATCTGGAAAGATGTCGCCAGGGTGAGGCAATTATGACTCCAGTCAATTAACATGCAGCATGCAATAAGGTGTTGACAGACTTTGAGAGAACGTTGTCTTTGTTGCTTGGGGCAGAAATGACATCCATCAATGAATATCATATATCAATACAGCTGTAGACTGCAGACATGCGAAACAGAGAGTGTCAGCCGGTTGTCTGGGTTCCATCTCAATATTTGAGACGGAACAAGGGCTATTAGCAAACTTTAAACACAGTTCATATAATGACAAGTGTGTCTTTCACCTGCTAGCACAAACTTTATTAAGCAAAAACTGTTTTGCCCAGTTATAGGAGGAAAGGAAGCAGATTGATTATGTCTTGGTTTTAATAGTATTTATTTTATGATTCAGTTAAAACTGGGAAAGAGGTTGGAGAATTAAAGATTATTTATGTCTTTTGCAGCTGCAGTTTATGTGTTCTATGTCAAAACTGTTCAAACATGTTCAGAGTTCTAATTAAACATCCACTTAATAACTGCAGGTAAGGAATAAACACAACGATCAATAAATCCACATCAAACACACACATCCTGTTCTGGAAAATGTAAAAACTGTGACAGTTTGTGGCTTTAGTCTTTAATACGTTAAATAAATATGTTTGCCATTTTAGAGAATTAAACATCCTTTCCGATCCTCCTTAGTGAAAACATTGAAATGCTATAATTACAACTATAAATAGAATGCTAATAAGTAAACAGACAGACAGACAGAATAAGAAGAATGGATAGATGGATCTTTAGAAATGTAACAATTCTGGTTCCTGCACTACATGAAGGTGAAGTTCATCCAAAAGAAAATGCCTTCACTCACCCACACGTTGTTCCAAGCCCATATGATTTTCTTTCCTTTGCCGAACACAAAAGGAGAGAATTTAATGAATATCCAGTTGGGTGAATAAATTACAATGGCAGTACATTATAGAGGAAAAAATAGAGACAGAATAAGAGATTAAACTTTAGCTCATGTTCTCAATGCTTTTCTTATATCATTTTTCTTCTGTTTAAACTCAAGGTCATCCATCAGCTCACACCTAAAATTCTGAATCGATGAATCAATGGCCGGCCACACTGCCGACTTTACTGAACGTCTGGTCACTACTGCATGCGAACACAAATCAGGTCTCAGAAACCCTTGGCAGGGGAGAAATCATTGACAACCAATTCCATTCACATGTCTTTGATTTGAAAAAATCAGGTCTGCTTCAGGTTGGAAGTCGATTGCAGACCAGATTGAGAAGCGCACAGGCCTGTCTTAAAGATTTGGAGGACATTTTGGGCAATAGGAAGAGTACATTTTGCTACTAGCTGTGCTGTTTATTGATAGTAATTATATGAGAGCTTAATTAATTCTCACAGATCAGTGGCATAATCTCTCAGCCTTCAGTGTGCAAAATTGGATAGCAAACACAACAGAACAGAACACAAAGAATTACAAATAAATATATTCTTACTTCAAATTAGATGAAGGAATACTGAGATACTTAGTCTTTTTGCTGACAAGAATGTATCTTGAAGTTGATTTCCAAGGAGCATCTTGGAGTTGACATTCCAAACCCCCAGAGGCTTAAAGAAACAAAAAAAAGATACATTACATAATTTTGCATCAGTGCATATATAATTTACATTTACATTTAGGCATTTGGCAGAAGCAACTTACATTGCATTATACTACACATTGATCACTATACATTGAGTATGTGCAATCCCTGGGATCGAACCCATGACCTTGGCGTTGTTAACGCCATGCTCTAACCACTGAGCTACAGGTGGTTAACAATTATTGCTTATGATTTGTGCTAATTGACTGATTATTCTGAGAATGGACATATATTAACACTCAAGATACACTGAACAATACACTGAACAGTACAAAACCAGTAACTAGAAGTGACAACAAAAACAACAGCAAAATACTTTAACTGCATCATTTATTCATGCTGCAGTGCATGCTGGGAACCTAAGTGCCTGCACAGCACTGTGAACATCACACTCATATATTTAATCTGTAAACATACAAAAGATTACTGTAATGCATACACATAATCATTTAATAAGCACAATACTGCAACATCTCGGAAATATTCTGGTCTTCTCCACTTTTAAGTCACAGCATCATACTATACGTATAACTGTGGAAGTTTGGTAACTTCTTTAGTAGCCAGAAATAACCAGTAAATTCAAACACTAAGTGTTTTTATTGTGTTTTCTAATATTTGTAAAGCATTTTCGAGAAGTCTTAATTGCTTCCACTTACAGCTTTATCTTTAAAGAGGGTAGTGGATTGTTATGCTTTTCATCTTCCTCCTCTCTTCCACTTTAGGAACTGTTGAGGGTTTGCTCTCTGTCCATCTGGCTGGTTTTCTTAGCCACTTACTTTTGTTTCCTGTATCCACCATAGCTGTCTCTGACTGTCTCAGTTTCTCTGTACTCTCAGCCTTTGGTGTAGACCCCTTCAGCGAGCCTGCTGTTCTCCCACGCTCCCTGTGTCACTCATTAAACACCTCCACACGGACCAGTACCAGCACGGCCAGGTGGGCTGTGAAAGAAAAAGAAGAGGAAATGGTTTTCCAGACCCTCTTAGTACCACATTTACAGAAACCAAAAGAAAAACATGGCCGACTTCCCCCTGGCAAACAAAGATGTCTGATCAATAGTGCGGGCAAGAGAGGAACGAGAAGACACAGCTCATAAGCCCGGCCCTGTGTCTACGCAAAGACATCCAACAGAGAAGGCTGTCTTCTGAATCTCAGTAGTCTGCCTTTAGCTGGCCAACGGAGTGAACAGCGGGGAATGGTATACCAGTGATCCCACCCTTAGGCCTCATCTGAAGGGTAGAGCTTTGTACTATCGCTGCTGAGTCCCGAAGAGAACTTGGCATTTAAAAGCATGCTCTGTACAAAATTAAAGCCTGCGACTTCCAAAGCAATGGCCCGTGTGAACGACTTGAGCACAAGTCATTTCAGGCTGCCTGTTACAAGACTGATGAAAAGCCATGATCAGACAAGGGGAAGAATATCAAAGAAATCCCCAAATGTTTTGGATTACTGTATTATTTGTTCTTGTTTTTGCCTTACTGAAAGTTCTTGTAATAATTACCCTGGGAAGCCACGCATGCACACGCAATGCAGGAGAAGCGGGAAAAGAAACAGGCCTGAAGACTGTATAAAACATATTTCACTGTATCTCGCAATAACTACACATTGCCTTTACCTAAACTTTGCCTGAGGCTCCTCGCCTTAGTCAATCAATAAGTAACTTTTCACAGCTTGTAGCGTGGCGGTACACAGGCTTGGTTTAAACATGCTAGCTGTGGAGAAACCTGAGGCAACGGCCACATAGGCTTTATGCAACGGAGGCCCAAATTGCACGCAGAGATCAGATTTGGGCTGGCAGCAGCCCTTCCATGAGAATAAAGAAGAAGAGATGAAGGTAGATCGGAGAGGCTTTAGAGATGGGACCGGTCTCTCGCAGGGCAAGAGGTGGATCAAACTGCAAGACAGAGGGAGATGGATGAAAATTTTAGCCTACAAAGTGCAGACTGACTTCAGTAGCACAAAACATTTCTCGTGCTGGCACCAGACAGCTGCCTTAGGAAGAATAATCTGAAGAGAACTGTTAGCAGAACTTGTTTCAACCATGTACAAAGTGAGCATGATGCAAAAGCGGTGAAATCAATCAATTTGAAATACTTATGGGTTGTAATATAAAAAACAGAGCTGCATCTTAAATATGAGAACATCCAATAGGAAAGAAAAATCTTTTATAAGATTGTGTTATTGTCTCATTTGCTCCTCCTAGATGCCAAAGAAGTTAAACCTTAAAAAATACTTTAAAAGTTCACTGCTCAGATATTTCCTCCTGAAAATAAACACTAATATAGATCCTTTAAGATCTTAATTTAGATCTTAAGATCTAACATCTCAAACTTTGGTAATGTACACATAATACACAAATATACAATCAAGTCATCAATTTCAATATGAACTCACTATGCCATCCGCATATTACAGCTATATTACTCTACATCTGTAGATCAACAATTGTGTCAATTGTATTTATTTTTATTTTCTAAAATGGAGTTAAGCTGAAACAGCCGAGGTAGAGCCAATACCCTAAATAAGGCATAACTGAAAACTCCATTAAGTGTAAGAGTAACCAGAGCAAAATAATTTTCCTCTAGAGTGGCCCAATATTTTGAGACATGCATACAGCGCTATCTGTTATTCTTTTCTCAATGTTTTCTTGATGCTTGCAGTAAGATTGACTTGCCCCAAGGAAACGCAGAGGTACTCAGTATGCTCTTATTCTATTAGGCGGGCTACTGTCTGCTTCACTGCACGCTAGAAAGACTGCTCTGTTATCCTGGTGTGACAAACCAGAGCTAAAACAATAACAAATGCTGTGGCATCAATAATGAATTTTTTGCTTCTTTCTTTAGGGAAGCGGACAACAGAAGCAGGAACGTTTGGAGAACAGTACAAAGTCTGTTTAGTGAAGTACAGTGAAGGGGCCACATTACTTGTTAAAACTCGATCAGCGAGGCGCCACGCAAAGTTTTCCAAACAATTAATTAAAAGAACATTTGTGGTAGCTTTCAATGTTCTCCTTTGTAAAATAAGATAAAGCAGGGGACTTAATTAAAAAACTCATTACGCTCTGTCATTTTTCAGGGTACATATTTTGCAGTCTTTTGAGAAAGCACGTTGCACATCTCTGTCATGCACAAAACATTGGAGCGATGCACGCGCACAGACACACGCACGCAACACAGACACATGCACTCACAAAAGATGGTGTACGAACTAAGGATGTTGATATACTCTATATAGTTCACACCACAGATGAATATGGGCCAAATCCAGTTGTTTTCCTGTTTAGAATCGCATTAACAATCCAGTCATATATAAAGATGGATGGAAGAAACATTTTGTTCCTATACAAAACTGCTGATTATATATTTTTAACTGAGAAAACAGCTGTTAGAAAAGGTGTGATTTCTTTTAGTCCTCTGCATGTTGTCACACTTAATGTACAAAGGTAAATTGTTAATGAAAAATGAAAACTGACATTCAAAAGTCTGCTATACAACATCCAACATCCAACATCACTGCTAGAGAAAATACACATTTGTGCAATTAGACACAAACCTTAAAGTTACTGGCATACAACCCTTTTGACAACTTTCCCTGTGTAAAAACTGGCTTTGCTCCCCCCATATTTACCATTGATAGAAATGACAGGGTTGAGTGTTATATGTGTGCAGGCTTAAGGAGTTAAGGAGTGTTGCCAGATCAGACAAGTGTCTAATACAGACCACATCAAAGGTCATGTGACCAACCTCTCATAAAAACAAAAAGAAAAACATGTTTGAACAAAAATCGGATTTGAGCCGCATTCAGCTGAGTCTCTCTGAGCTCCCTCTCACTATCTGGTTTAATTTTCACTCTTCCCTGGATTGAGATATTATGTTTTCTTCCTTTCCTGATGGCAAGGTTCCCAGGAAAAGGTGTCTGTAGTGGCGATGAGAATCCACCATCATTGGCCACCATAACCAGTGCTGTCATGTTCTCTCTCATTTTCTCTCTTTCATCCTGCTCTTATGTCCCTCTTCACTCCCACTTTTGTGATTAGAGTACTTACTCGTGTTTTACAGAGCATGTGTTCCTTCCACTGAAGGTGTATTTATCATTCTTACCCTTCTTTCTCACCCCCTTAAAGGCAGTGTACCCCATTTGAATATCAAGGCTACGGTTGACAATGGAGAGACACTTGAGAGCACAAAAGAGCCTTCAAGAGCCAAGAAGGAGAACAGGGGTCTGACAGTGGTAAGGAGCTTTTACCACAGCTAAACAAAGTAACAGTCAGGGGAGATAGTCCACTCACACACAAACACACACAAAGACCACAAGGGGAACACACACCTGGGGAGGCAGAGAGGGAAAATATATTCATTTACATTTACATTTAGTCATTTATCTAACGCTTTTATCCAACGCGACTTATAAATGAGGACAAGGAAGCAATTTCAACAACTATAAGAGCAACAATGAACAAGTGCTATAGATCTCAGGTATTCCAACACAGTGTTTTTTTTTAACAAAAGAAGTAGAAGTAGAGGTAGTGGCAGTGGCGGTGTGTTAGTTGATTAGTTAAAGGAAGTGAAGACGAAATAGTTGAGTTTTAGTCATTTCTTGAAAACAGCTAGTGACTCAGCCGTTCTGATAGAGTTACTAAGTTCATCCCACCAACCGGGCAGAGTGAAAGTAAGAGTCCGTGAAAGTAATTTCTTTCCTCTTTGGGATGGAACCACAAGGCGACGATCGTTAGCTAAACGAAAGTTTCTGCTTGAACAAGGAGTTGTGCTGCATGTTCTAATAGGAAGGGTCTGACCTTCCTGATGCTGAACGAGCGGTTCTAGAGATGTTGTCAGAGAAGCTCAGTTGATCGTCAATCATTACTCCAAGCCTTTTGATCGTCTTGGATGGAGTAATGGTTGCCCCATCAATCTGGAAGTTGTGAGAAGTTGTGATGAAGAGATAGGTTGAGTGAAACCGCAAGCATTTCTGTTTTAGCAATGTTGAGATGAAGGTGATGGTTCTTCATCCAACACTGAGATGCGATTTGGTACCGTGGGATCATCAGGGTGGAAAGAGAGGTAGAGCTGAGTGTCATCAGCACAGAAATGATAGGAAAAGCCATGTTTCTGAATGACGGTTCCTAGAGACGCCATGCAGATGGAGAAGAGAAGTGGTCCAGGAACTGAGCCCTGGGGCACCCCAGTGTCTAGCTGTTGCAGGTTGGACACCTCTCCCCTCCAAGACACCCTGAATGACCTGTCAGAGGTAAGATCCGAACCACCGGAGTGCAGTACCTGTAATGCCTAGTGATTTGAGCATAGTCAGCAGGATCTGGTGGTTTACATTGTCAAAAGGGGACAGAACAGCAGAATAAGAACTGAATCATCCAACTATTCAATCATCCATTTCAAAAGGCAGAAGGCAACGTGCGCTTCAGACACTATTCTTCCTTCTGAACTCAGTAGAAATGTAAGATGGAAAATCTATAGTGGACCTCTGTGGTTCTTGAGAAAAGATGACTGCATACCACAGCTCAAATAATTTGTCACTGCTTGTTTAATGGAGATGCTTATGGGAGTGAATTGACAGGTTTAGGTCTAGATATAAATGTATATTTGAGTTTTAATGCAATGTGAGCTCAGTTGAATCGCACATTTGGTTTCTAATGTGGAAGGTAAGCATGGAAGTAAACAGCGACATTACTTTAGGGCAAAGCTCTAAATGTAGCACATTTATCCTAAAAGCATAAACTAGACTTATATTTTGTCCTGATGCTTACTACAGCTCAGGATAGTTGCTAGTCAAAGGTTTATACTGTGCATTTTTTGGTGCTATCAGGAAATCAGGATGTCCAGTTGTCATTTCTTGTGACTGCAGTAATGATTAAATCTCCAAAGCACCTATGAGCAAAAATGGCAACATGCAGGTGATGTACTACTACACCAGCAAATCAACTGGCTTTGAGATGAATAGGACCAATTACAGACAGCTCTATTTAGACATAAAAAACTGCTTAAGCAAACGAAACCCACAAAATGATTCACACATAAAAAGCATTTCTCACTGACTACTTGTTTTGATTGGCTGAAAAAGTATAGGTCACTGTTCTTTTTTTTTTTACAAAGCTTTAGGGCTGTCACAGAGACAAGTGTAATTTGATAGGACACATTAATTATAGCTTTTTGGTGAAAGGGATGAATCTATTTGTGGTAATGAAACATAAATAAACTTTAAAAAAAAAATTCCAGTCTTACCCAATCTATAACAGCTTGGTTTGCAACTACAGATGTCTCCTTGACTGAACTGTATGTGAGATTTATTGCTTCAGTCTATTGTACTGGTGTTTAGCTGAACAGATTTAAGACAAAACAGAGAGGATGTACATGAGAAAGAACCTTCATCCAGAATTGCACCATCAGTATTGAGAGGCGTGGATTGAACCAGGGCTTTGTAAAATGCTGGTCACTGCTTTTCCCAGAACCTGCTGTTTCCTTTGTGAAAGAGAGAGAGAGTGACAGAAGGAAAGAGATTGAGATGGTTAATAGACCACATTGCTGAAAAGATTCCCTGCCTAGCAGTGCTGCTTAGGATTACCAGCACATAGACAGCACAACCTCTCCTTCCCTTCTTTCCCTCTCATCTAAATCTGCTTTAAATCCCAAATTGCTTGTCAAAGAGATAAAATTAGAAAGCAAAACAGAGGGACTGACAAACCAGATTGCTTGCTGTTTGCACCTGGCTGTAGTAATTAAAGCTCTGGTGACAGAAGATGAGGGTGTTCTAATGTGGCCTATCAGCATGTACACATGTAGATTAGTCTGTTCTGTCTATGTGCCACTTGTGATCTGACTAGCATTTCATTACAGACGTTTGATGCTTGTAATCTGATGCTCTGTTGCCAGGGTTGGGCAAAATTCGAAACTGATTGTAAGCATTTGGCTCACTTTAACTTATGAGTTGAAATTGGGTTTTATTAGCCACACCCCCAACATTATATTCTGTTGGAACTGAAATGACTGGGAGAGGAATTGACCTCAAGAAAGGGATTTTATCAGGGCAGCACACACTTTTGTGGCAAAGGAGAGATTTAATTTACCTATTTATTTCTATTTTTTTCCGCACCTGATGTATTTTTAAAAACTATTAAAACAGCCATTACATTTTAATTATGTTCACTACATTGTGTACATATTCAGATAACTTTAAATAAATAAATAAACTTGTTAACATCATACTTTGAATATAATGATTATATTAAATTGGCTACTGAATGTATTTCACGCATTGAGATAACTTTAGGCAGTTTAGTTTTAAAATAAAATACTCTTTCTTAAAATTCCCTTATTTCTTAAAATACCCTCTTTTTTATGTTTTTGTTTACATATTTATGGACCATTTTGATTAAAAAGTGAAATGTATTGTTGAAAGATACTCTTACAGCAGTTGAATTTTGGTCTGTTGTAACCCCGCTTCTAGAAAGCTGCAATTTGTAACAAACATCAGTTATTGAGCAAGTATATAACAGATCAGTGTTCATCGTCTCCTTACCTGACCCTAATTAGCAAATAATGATACCCTAATTCTGTAACTTAATAATAATGATTTAAAATTTGAGCTGCTGGGTCTGATTTCTTGGGAAATGTCAGTTTGACTCGGTCTATGTCACGTCTATAAACAGAAAGTTAAAGATCCGGCTACTAAATCATGTTTGTGGGCACTGGAATGGTGGTACAGTTCTTAAATCTTAGAGCAGTTGTGTGAAATATGAACTTGTCATTCACGTAAGGAAATCTTCTTGCAATTTTATGTTTCGAATAGAGATGATGATAGAGAGGCAAAAGTTATGGATTGCAGCTTTAAATTTGAATACATTTTAATTCATATCGGCATACTGTTTGCTTCCTTATTTCAAATTCAGAAATTAAATTGAAATTTAAAAGTCATTTCCAAGCTAATTCTAAATGGCACTGCTGAATATACAAAACACAGCAGGCGTACAGTCTGACACCTCACAGGCAGTTTGGTAGATCACAGCTGTGCTACAAAGGAAACCAATTCTGGTACGCAAGAGATGCCATATGCCCGAGACACGTCTTATGTATGCGGATACACTTATAATGTCATATACAAGTGCACTTATCCTCATCTAAATGGGCTGAGGATAGAATCACAACACTTTATACTGAGCTGAAATTCAATTTATTGGTATAGTGCTTTTCACAATACATATTGTTCCAGAACAGCTTTACAGAAAATAGCCTCTTAATACCCACAGCGAGCAAGCCAAAGGCTACAGTAGCGAGGAAAAAACAGGGGCATTTGAGTTTGCCTTGACTAGCATTATAAACGGACCTCAGGGAAAAAAATAAAGAGGTAAAAAATTATGGTTTGACCCCCTTTAATAAGTGCTGTGTACAGAACTGCTGTGATAGCATTGCCCTTTATTATGTGTATCCACACTGCTCTTTGGAGGTTCTTTGGTTCCTATGTAATCGTCTTACTATATTGTGATTTCCTAGGAGAATATCTACCTAAACAGCCCATTTGAGTGGCATTAGAAAAGCAAACAAAATTGTTTATACCTTTCATTTGCATTTGCACCCAAACTCTCTCCCTGTTATATTAAAGATAGGATTCTCACTAAACAGGAAAAACACCATTATTGCATGAGTTTGCCTAGCCGACCACAGTAAATTATAAGGACTGTATTTTCCAGACAAAGAAATGCATTTCTCCTGCATTAGTATGCTGCTGAGTAGGGGGAGGCTGTTTGTTCCTATCTATTCTGTCTGATAGTTGAGGAAGAAACACATTTGCCTCCATTAAAATGGGCAAGGCATTGGTAATGAGCAACCCCCCAAACCACCTGACTGCACATATCAGTTCTATTACGAGCACAGCAGCTAATACAACAGTGTGATACTCTGTTAGTTGTGCTTGTAAAATGTTATTTTATATGGTTTCAATTCCTTTGGATATTCTAGAAAAGGCAGGCAGTCCGCAATGTGACATACAATGACATTTTGTTAAGGGAAAAGTATGCTTCGCTTTACTAGACTGCCCACTAATATAAGCGTATTTGATCTTGGCTGAAGGGATGCAGTCCGTGAATCTGATTCCAAAATTAAATTATGAATGGGTTGTTAATTAGTAATAGTAAAAAGAACTTGTAGCCTCAGGGTGGAAGTCTCAACAGTCTGAACAAATCTTGGCTGTCAAATGACTGATTTAGGCGGCGCAAGCTAAGGAAAAAACTAACGCCTTCGCCTGACGCTTTTAAGTGGTCCTGGGTTTGGCCTGCTGGTTCTGAGCGATCAAGCATCACTCCAGATCCAGTCATTCTGTCTCAAAGAATAAAGGAGAACAGAGCAAGCAAAGAAAAGAGGTCCAGATAGTTAGTCTGAGTTTGGCAAGTATTTAGACCTGAAGCTGGGTAATGTGGCAAATCAGTCCAGCTCTGTCAATCACATGTCAAACTAATTTAAATGAATGAGAAAGGAATTTTAGAATAGAGGCTTAGCTATCATTATTCTACTTTTCGATTTACATTATTTGGGTAGTAAACGTTTTATTATTGCTCACTCACCCTCATGTCGTTCCACATAAATATGTTATTTTTTTAATGAATTTTTAAAAGAACTTTCACACAACTTTTTGACATAAATAAACAGCTTATAGAGACCTCATTTGTCAAGGTAGCTACTGTATGCTACTTCAAATGTACAGAGCCTATACAAAATATTTGTGTATGTAGATCAAAATTTAAATCATTGAGCTGCAATGATGCAGCTATCAAATCTCATTTTCATTTGGCACATTTGAAGTAGCACTTCATGTTAGGTTATCGTGTGCAAAAACTAGCCATTAGAGGTGTCTTTGAGAAGATTTCAATTCTTCAAATAAAAATAAAAAGCATCTCCTTTTGTGTTTCACTAGAATTAAACTAGAATTAAATTAAAGTCATGAAGATTTGAAACAACACAATAGTAATTAAATAATGAAACAATTTTTTGGTGCATTGTTCCTTTAAGATACCCACTTGCTTTACAAAGAGGATAACCACTGAGACTTGTGGTGTGCGCGTGGGTACAGTATGGGCCATCAGTGGTGTGGCTGACATGACCAACAACACTAAAGTACTTTGACTCTCCCAAACTCCAGGACTCTCGAAAACTGTGTGACAGAGACACTTTCTCAGTGTCTCAGTTTGGAGAGCCCACACGTCTCAGTCTTTAGAGAAGTAGAGAGAGAGAAAAAGAAATAAAGAGAGAAATGTGGCTGGGCGATGTACTGAAGTTTATTACTCCCATACCCTACCTGCCCAAAACACGACTTGCAGTCATCTGTCTCTGCAGCTCAACACCTCTCGGACAGATAGCAGGGCTGTGACATTCCATGCGCTGACGCCCACGTTTATAATCAAACATATGACTGCAAACTCCAGTGAACTGGAAAGTATATTTGAAACTCATTTTAAATTCACTTCTCCATTCTGCATGTGGGGGCCGGAAAATAGCGCTGTGGAGCGTCCAACAGCAGGCATGTCGGGATTTTGATTTATGACATTTCTGACATTGCCAGGTTGTTTATTGCCCGCATCTCAGCCCCTTGTGTCTTTAATATCTTTTGATGGGACTTCATGAGGAAAGATAAGGCAGCCGCGAAAATAGAAGCAATTCGCTTTTCACCTGGAGGGAATTATCTCGCCTTGCCATAATTGGCAGGAGAAAAACAAAAAATAAAATCAATATTTAGATATCAAAACCTGCTGGATTCATCAGCATCTTTTAACGTAACCTCCCGGTCGACTGGTGACCGCCCTCCTCTGGCGTGATGGGCCCGGGTTAGTACGCAGAGGAGGAATCGTATAGATTTTCTTTTCCTACTCTGTTCTGGTCTTCTTTTCTTTTATCATCATGTATTCTATTTGCTTGTTACATAAAAGCCCCACAATGCCCAAAGCTGATTTGTAAAACAGTGTTTTAGAACTAAAAAAAAACGTATGAGAAAAATCACATGTAAAAATATGCTTGCCGTTTCAAAAGAGTTCCCTGCAAAATACATATCACCTCTGCGACCTCTGAATAAAAAACCATGTTGGTTAAATCATGTGAGTAATTGTCAATCAAACTCTCATTAAAGTGGGTTTGTGCTACAGGCCTATTAATATTGCTTCAATATTTCATGCCTTTCTAAAATATTGAGGACATTTCTAATAGCCCTATGTCCATATTAATACATATGGCATTAGGCATAATCCACATTAATCCAAAATGAATCTGATTTTCTGCAAATGTGATCTGATTTATCATTATTAGGATAAGATTCTGGTTTTGAATTTGAGCTAAACCACAATGCAAATGTCTGTATTGTAGTAAGCTTTCT
>JAZGTI010006220.1:9388-23824 GCA_036877585.1 Botia kubotai | reverse complement strand
TTCTTTCATAGTGTTCTTTCAATCGTGTCTAGTCTTGGTCTTTGGATTTATGCTCGTTCTACTGGATTACTCTTTTGGATAGCCCTTTGGATACCATCGCCTGGTTTTGATTTGTCTTTTGTTATTTCACTATTCACTGCTGTTGCACATGTTGTCGCCCCTTTTTGTTTAACGGTTTGTGTTTGTTTACTTTTGTGTTTATCATTAAATATACTTTACTTCAGTTCCGTGTCCTGGTCAATGCTCACACAAACGCAACCGTTCAACCCCACCGTAACACAATCAGTACACTTTTTTAAGGATTAAATCATGATTCTAAGTGTTTTACGGACACTTCAGGTTCTCACTTCCACAAATCATGAAGCTCCCCATTACCTGAGTTCTAGTTACAAACCTGCACCTCATCATAATCATCAGGACTTCTATAAAAACACACACCTCGTCTTAGTTAACTGTCTGATCTTGTAGATTTAATACAGATGCTCTCCTACGATACTCCTCCAGCATGCAAGCTCTTCGTATGTTCTAATCTCTGTATTTAAAGTTTTGTCTCCTGTTACCTGCAAAGCAAGAATAATCTTTGAACTTACCTGGTCAGACTAGGCGTGTCTCCATCCAGCCGTTCCTTTAGCCCAGCCATGGTTCGCAGTCTCCTGAAAAAAACCTGAAAAAGGGATATGTCATCATCACCTATATCCACTCTGTTTATATTGGACTCTGCTTACCTGCTCATTGGTGATACTCATTGCTCATCAGTGATACTTGTTGTTAATAAACTGTTATGTTTTCATGAAGTTTTGGGTATTCCTGGTGGAGATTCAACTGTAAGTGAGCAATTATATAATTGTCAGGGTAAAATGTCCATTAATGAATATGCTCTGAATGTCAGGACTTTAGCAGCTTCCAGTGGCTGGAATGAATGCTTGCTCATAGCAACTTATCAGCAGGGACTCTGTTTGAGGTTACGGCTGCACTTGGATGTATATAGAGATACCGTTGGCCATTAATGCTTCATCCAGCTTTCCATCCATGTTGCCAAACAAATGCAGTCATGTTTACATGAACTCCAGGACCTGAAATCCTCTTTATACCATCAACCAACAGTCTAACAATTCTTCAGAACCAGAATCCAAACCCATGGATATCGACAGTTCTTGTTTAACATATCCAGAGTGGCAGAACAGGCTGACCCTGGGCTTATGTTTGTAGTGTAATGCCAGCCCAATTTAGCCCAATTGAGTGTAGTTAGTTCCTTATGTGCAAATTTAAAACCACTCTGTACATTTGTAACACTTACTGTTGAAAATTCTTCCATTTCAGTACAAGGCCTCCTTGATTCTGGGTCAAGCTCAACCTAATGATAAAGATCTCCCAAATCAAAGTTCTGTCAGTAACAGGAAAACCCCTTTGCAATAATTATGTTCGATATATTATGGGTCCCATTTAACTCCACCTACATCTGCTTCACACTGTGTCCATTCAACTACTGGTTCTAGAGCATTCCATCTCAGGTATTACTTTAGGGCATCCGTGGTTGGCACAGCACGATCCCATCATCTCACAGAAGACTGGTGAAGTCCTAAAATGGGCCAGCACTTGCTGCCAAGATTGTTTCCCTCATCACTTTTCTTCTGCTACTTGTCCATGCCTAAATCTTTCAATTAACTCAACCTCCATTTAAAGCCTAGTAAATAAACAGTCTGTGGATATACCCAACTGCTATGCCCCTTCAGAGACATGTTTTGTCCTGTGAATGCTTCACAGTTACCTCCACACCGGCCACTGGATTGTGCCATAGACATAGGCGGGTGAGTAAGTGCCATGGAGGAGGATTTATCCCTTGTCCGTTTCCAAACAAAGGCCATGGAGGAGTATATTGAAGAGGCATTGAAATAGGGAACACCCTTCAACGTCGCCTGCTGCTTCGAGTTTCTTTATGGCAAAGGATAAATGCTTGGGGCTTTGCATTGATTGCCGTGCCCTAAATAAAATTACTATGAAGTTTTGTTATCCACTTCCCCTCATTCTAGCTGTTTTAGAACAACTTTGTTTCCACAAAGTTCGACAGCGCCTATAACCTTATCTAGATACATGAGGGGGATGAGTGAAAGTCAGCTTTTGTGACACTTATAGGAAACTACTAATACCTGAAGTTCCATACGGCTTGGTCAACACCCCCTCCATGCGACCAGGACATTATACATGAGGTACTCTGGGAGTTCCTCCATAGGTTTGGCTTGTACTTAGATGACATCCTTGTATACTCTTGGAGTATGGCAGAATCCTGCCAGCATGTTGCAGAGGTCCTTTAAAAAATCCATTTATTTCTGAAAGCCAAAAATGCTCCTTCCATCAATCCTTAGTGCAGTTCCTTGGTTATATCTCATAGATGAGACATGGGCGCTCTTCTCCAATACTCCAACGTGTAATCTCTCCATGTAATCCAATCTCTGTGTGTTTCCAGTTTATTCTATTTCTTACCTGCAAAGCAAGAATAATCTGTGTACTTACCTGGTCAGATGAGGTGTCTATGTCTGAGTCTAGGTTCTTTTACAAAAGGCAGTGCAACTCAGGGCTCGCAAAATTTCAAAATCCCTGGTAGCCCTTTGGGCAGGCACTCTTCAGATTTTGGTAGCCCGAAATGAATTTAAGTAGCCCATATAAAAAAATACATTATAGTTAATGTAGAATATTGTAAAGGAGACAAAACATCAGTCAAAAACATTTTCAAAACACAAATAATAACAATCGTATAAAATAATCAAATTACGGTCATCAATACAAATATTTGGTTCTAACTGAACTTAAATTTCTATGAACTTGTAAAAACTATAGAACATAGAACATATATATATACAGAACATAATTCAGTCTGTGTCAGATTCTGAATCTGAAATATCAAGTGAAGTCACAGATAAGAAAATGCCACTCGATGTTGAGGGCATAGCATCTCCTTCATCAGCTTTCTCCACCTGTGCATCGGTCTCCACTTTAGAACTGAAATACCTGTGTAAATCCACGCACATCTTATTTTCACACACGCACACACATAACCATTAGCGATTTTCTCTCCACTGCGCATGCGCTCTCTGTCACTGGTTTCACTGGTCACGTGAGGAGAGTAATGGCGACAGGACTGGCATCACTGATACACAGTTCACAGCGTGATCGTGCATTGAAAGTTGAAAGCGAGCATGCATTCAAACACGATTTCAATACCCCACATACTGATAGTGGCTTCCCGACGCCCGAACATTACATACAACATAATTACCCGACCAAATTTTTGAGAGAATGCAAAAACCTTGCAATATATTTTTCCTCCTTATAAGATAGCCCGACGGGCAGGGCGAAAAATCTAAAATAAATATTCTTCAATCATTTACTCACCTTTATGTCATTCTAAACTTCTTTTTTTCTTTTAATTTTCTTCTGTGGAATACAAAAGACATTTTGAAAAATGACTGACGTGTTGACTGACGTGTTTTGTGTCCATTCAGTGGAAGTCAATGGGTGGCACTGTTGTTTTGTTACCAGCATACTTCAAAATATCTTATTTTGTGGTCCCCAAAGATGACAGGTTTGGAATGACATGTGGGTGACTGATGGAAGAATTTTTATTTTGGGTTGAACTAGACGTTTAAGTAATCAAATCAATTTCATTAAGTTAACTTACCTTTTGTTTTAAATAAACTAACACAGAACTTTAAGATTAAAATTATACACAAACAGTAATTATGTAATTATTAACATTATTTAGTCAACACAGCACATCAAAATAATGTTACTGTATGGTCATGTAACTTAAAAGATTTAATTATAATTACAATAATTCAATAAAGTAGAATTTGTATCTTAAAAATAAGCATTCTGTATTACTTTTGAGTCTTTATATCCACTTGTTTCTTTTTTCTCAAAAAAGATGTCGGGTGTAAGATCTTATAATGAATCATTACAGTAATTCTATCTAAATTCTCTTCAGACAGTGTAAATGACCTGTCAACACATTGCTGTTTTATAATGTGATATATAGCTAATGCTGTATGACTTGAATTTATCTTTAACTGGTAGTTGGAAATGGTTTCTTGTGTTGCCAGTGGATTTTGGTGTCAGTGCTCAGTTAGACAAGACAATTGGAAGAAGAAGCACGTTTATTGGGACGCCATATTGGATGGCACCAGAGGTGATTGCATGTGACGAGAACCCAGACTCTACATATGACTACAGAGTAAGCAGACAGACCACACTCACCACAAACCATTTATATTCTCTGTTATCGACCATTAAGAACATCTGTTTACTAATCCCAATGCAATCAGGAACATTAGTTAAATATAAATTACCTTCTGACAATTGGGCTACACTACCCTCAAATGCATAACATTACCTATATATTAATATTTGTAGTTTCTGTATTTAAAAGTATAACATAGCTTTTAAATAAACTTTATTTTGGATATTGACTCAACAATCTGTCAAGAGCTGCATACATGAAAACCATAATGCTTATTTAACCAAATATAAAGTTTTACCAGTATACAAAAATCATGTATATTGTATCATTTTTTTGGTCCCTTAATGACTTGTTTCAGAGTGACGTGTGGTCACTGGGTATCACAGCTTTGGAAATGGCTGAGGGAGCACCACATGAGTCTGCATGACTTAAACAACATTCAGAATAAACTCATTCAAAACGTCTGTTTAAAATGGAATAGTTAAATATGTTTCCCACCACTTTCCTCAGCCTTGTCAGACATGCATTCAATGAGAGCACTCTTTCTCATTCCACGAAACCCGCCTCCAAAACTGAAGTCTAAGAAATGGTAAGATTGCTTCATTACCTATTGCTTCATTAAGTCAGAACATAACCAAACTTTTTGCTTGTTGTTAAGGTCTAAAAAATTTATGACATTCATGAAAAGCTGTCTTGTGAAGAACTACCTGCACAGGCCCTTCACAGAGACCCTCTTACGCCATTCCTTCATTAAAGACCTCCCTAATAAACTGCAAGTACGCGTAACGCTAAAGGATTATCTGGACAGAACTAGAAAGAGAAGACAAGAAAAAGGTGAGATATTTTAAAGTTGTACGTTGTACATACTAGTGTATACATAGTTAGTTTGTACTGTAGGGTGAGACCATATAAATGAATAGACCTCCAAGGATCTCCAAGGTTCAGCTACAACCCTAATAAAGCATCTGAAGCAGCTATCAAAGATGGAATAACAGAACACAATGCAGGGAAAATAATGATTTGGGGTTGTTTTCATGGGTCGGTTAAACATTAATGCCAGTCACAGCCCACTCAAACACCCATGTGCTGGCAACAGTCTTAGTGTCCTTGTATCAGTGGCCACTTTAACTCATACAGTGCTGCTTGAACGTTTGTGAACCCCTTGAGCTGTTCAGAGATTTCTGTTGTTTCACCATGATTTTCTTATTTTATCATCACCTGCTTTTTATAAATTAAATGTCAGATGTATGTTGATTAATTGCATATGTTTGTTTAGAGGGAGTTTTTTGAGTAGCTAAAAAACTACATGAAAGATTGAATTATTGTATGTGCAAAAGTAAGTGAAGCCCCAGCTGCATTGGTAAAGTCAAGTGGGTAACCGATTCAGGTGAAACACATTTGGGTGCTTAATTAATCAGTTAAGCAGACCAATAAAATTAGACATCCTTAGAAAAGTGGTTGGGCAACACTGATTAAAAGAGAGAGGAAACCAACCAAACCACTGTAATGCCAAGGAGTCAAACAATGCCAAGAGGAAAGGAGATATCCGAGGACATCAGGACGAAGGTGGTGACAGCTCATCAGTCTGGGGAAGGCTACAAGACCATCTCCATGAGATTCCAACTCCATTCATTCACTGTAAGAAAAAACATCTACAAATGGAGGGCATTCAACATGACCACAACTCTACCTAGAAGTAGATGCCTATCAAAACTATCATCAAGAAGCACCAGAAAAATAATAAATAAAAAGGCCAACCCACACATCACCTCTAGAGAGTTGCAGACCTCTCTGGCAGCATCTGGGGTAAATGTACATGCGTCTACAAGCAGATAAAAATTTAACAGACATGACATTTATGGGAGCTAGAAAGAAGCCTCTGCTCTCAAAAAAAGAACAAAGCTGCCCGTTTCTTTGCCAGAGAGCATTTGGACAAACCAGAGGCCTTTTGGAAGTCCATTCTTTGGACAGATGAGTCCAAAATACTTATTTGGTCATAATCAAAGCCACCATGTTTGGAGAAAAGCCAACACTAAATTCCAGGAAAAGAACCTCATCCCAAGTGTGAAGCATGGTGGTGGAAATGTCAAGGTCTGGGGCTGCTTTTCTGCCTCTGGGCCAAGGCGACTCCATATTATTCAGGGAAACTTGAATTCTTAGACATCAACAAATTCTTGAAGTGAATCTCCTGCCATTAGTCAGAGAGCTAAAGCTGGGCCGAAAATGGGTGATGCAACAAGACAATTACCCTAAGCATTTAAGCAATGGCTTAAAAGAAAGAATGTTCACACTGTTGATTGGCCTAGTCAAAGTCCGGATCTCAATCCAAATGAAATGTTGAAATGTTGTGGCTAGACCTAAAGCAGGCGGTACATGCAAGATGTCCTTCCAACCTCTCTCAGCTGGCTGAGTTCTGCAAGGAGGAAGAGGCAAAAATCCCCAAAGACAGATGTGAAAGACTGGTCAGTGGTTAGAAAAGACGTTTGGTTGAAGTAATGGCTGCAAAAGGAAGTGCCACAAGCTATTAAATAAAAGGCTTCACATACTTCTGCACAAGTCAAATTTCCAGTTTTTGTTACCCCTTTTGTTCAATAAATGATGAAATTTTTTTGTTTGTTTGTTTGTGTCCATTATCTGGACGTCTGCGTCACAAATTGGGTTTTTGATGTACATTTCGATTAGGTTATTTTATTTGTTTTTTACACAAAACCTAATCATGTCTGATAGGTTCACAAACTTTATGTTTGGCTTTAAGTCAAATGATGATAGCAAAGTTTTAGAGAAACATCCACTGTATCTTTTAAAAGTTGAGGGCAATATTGGTCTGGACATAAGTAGCCACAGTGTTTGTAACTGTCCTTAACAGAGGGCATGGAATATGAATACAGTGAAAGTGAAGATGAAGAAGATGGCATAAATGAGGATGAAGGTGAACACAGGTATGTGTTTATCCATTTCAAGACATTATCTGAAACTAAACAACCTGTTTCACTCTCTATTACATCTTCATATGTGTCCAAACATCTTCTGTCTAAACATTTTTTATTTTATTTTACAGAAGTATTTTACAGTCAGCATGAAATGGCATTTACAACCAAGCACTAAAGGTGCAAAGGACCCTGTTGTTTCTGTTAGGATTATTAGGGCCCATGCACTGAAAGTTGCGGCAGAGGGATGTAATGTCTCCGTTCCCTCCTTCAGGGAATGGGGGTTACATATGTAACCAGGATCACGTTTGACGTTATGTCAACAGACTGACGTATGGGGTCCCTGTGGAAAACGCTGCAAGCCGACCCACGTTACGGTCTAGGAATGTCAGTATGGTCTGCTCTGTAAAGCAGTTCCCCTGCTTCCGTAACCGTCCCAGCGCTCTGCGCAGGCAGTTTGTCGCAGCACAGTCAGGTGCGGAGCCTTGATGCGGAGGGGTCGTGGCGATCGTTCCTATCCCTCTAGGAGAAGGCACCTCGGTGCACAGGTCTCCTTTCCCTCACAGTATAGCCATGAGAAACACTGGGGAAAATGCCTATTCCATAGGAAAGGCGTTGCGGAGACCACACCCCGCTAAAAGGATGTAATGTGTGGAGATGAGGTATAGACTGACCAGGCAGTACTACCTATGGAAAATGTCTCTGTGCAGGTCCTACCTACTAGGACGGCTTTCTGCCCACAGAGACTGGCAACCGTACAGCGCCAAGGGAAAGACACGGATTCACAGATATGGAAACCATACCATGGAGAATACACACGTGGGAACAAGGGGGAATCACTACACATGGGGAACCCAGCATACACACATGAGTGCTGAGCCTGGCGTGAGTCTCCTCCACTGAGCCTGCCTGCCGGCGGGTGCTGGAAGAATCACAATGTAGGGTTCACTTGCTGGGAAACCACTGCGAAGGAATACAACTGCCTATATCTCCCTAACCTAGGGGGGAGGCGAATGCAAGCGAAGACACCAAGTCCGTCTTCCCCCTACAGGTGTACCGCAACTGCACGCTCCACATGAGGGATCTCCGTGTACCTCTTGGCAGCCCCCCCATCAAGGGTAGTAAGAGTGAAGGGGAAGTGGCTTCGGGCAGAAAAAGATGCCTTTTACGACTTCTGAACCTCCGGGAGGAAAGGCACTGGGGCGGCAGGGCAGGAATGGGCTTTCCGAGCGGCTCACAGGAACCAATCATCCAGCCGCGAGCACTCTGGATTGGGTGGAGGACTCCAGTCCAATGGCCACAGCTGCCCGGGCAAGCACAGCTGTCAACTCAGAGTCAGAGTCTGCCTGAACAGCCCGCCCCGAAGAGGGGAGTCCAGCGTCATCCTCAGGCTCAGAGGAGAGCAGCCCATTCTCCGATGCAGCGATCGGCATCCGATCCTGATAGCGGGCCCCGTGGGGAGAGCGGCACTACCACCTGGCAGCTCAGACCTTGACACCGTAGAGGACTGGGAGGGCCGCGGGGACTGACCCGATGCAGTCTCCACTGTCACTCTAAGGTCTCCCAGTGTGCTAACCAGCTCCACAGCCTTAGGGCATTTAGCCGAGGCAGCAGACTGGAGAGCAGCAGAGGGGGCTTGACCTCCTGAGATGAGAGAGAGCTGTGACCGCAGCCTCGAGATAGAGCATGACCCCACCATGAAAGCTGTTTCAGCATGCTTTTTGCCCAGGCATGTAACACAACAATCATGGCCATCGGATGAGGTAAGGAAACGACCAGACCCAGAAACGCACGGACCACCCGCTTCCAGGTAGGCGTGACCTGACACGCAGCTCTCTTGCCCAATGCTCATTGGCTCTTTCATCTCGGGCCAATGCTCATTGGCGGATTTTTTTTCTACTCGACGGTGATAGGGCTCTCAAGGAAGACCCCATACGTCAGTCCGTTGACGTAATGTTGAACGGGACTGACTGAAAGGGAACAATACAAATAGTAACTTATCGTAAATGACATTGATAAACCACAGCTTTTGACCAATCAAGAAAAAGAACCTAAAGAACCAGAACTGTTCATAACCATATGTTGCCCTGTCTGAGCACTCATATCATAACTGCAGTATCCATCTTGTATCCACCTTGTAAAAACCTTTCAGTCCTGTTTCCTCATGCTGTTCATTTCTAAAGCCCTTTCCGTTAATTGTCATTGTTGTCTTTAAAGCATGTATTGTTGGTTCTCAGCTCTTTAGTAAATCTCCCTGGTGAATCCACACTAAGACGAGAGTTTCTGCGACTACAGCAGGATCATTCACAAACACAACTGCTCCAACAACAACTACATCATCAAGACAACTACAAGAGACAACTGCTTGCTGACCGCAAGAAAAGACTCCAGCAGCAGCAGGAGAAAAGACAACGATTGGAAAATGTAAGAATCCTGGTTTATCCTATCAATTGATGACTGAATGAGCATGCTTAAGCTCATTGATGCTTGATTGATTTATGCTTATTCCATTTTCAATCTCATTTTAGACTTTTCAAAATTAATTTATGTCCAGTCAATTGTAGTAGGTTTTCACTACTAAGATGGAAAAAGAGATTGAAACCTAGGTGCAGTTTGTACAGAGCTTGCAAAAGGTGCCATTAGTAAAAGTAAAAATCTGAGCAAAATCTGAGATTGATTTTTGAACATTTGCGGTCACAGTGTAATTCCCTAATTTATGTTTATGTTATTAATCATTTTGACTATGTTTCACAAAATACTAGTAAAAAGTAGGTGTGCCTAAGTTTTTGACTGGTCATGCATTTGTGTAGCAACAGGCGAGACTGTTACATGGGACAGGACTGCAGTGGGCGGGGCTTCAGGAGATGGTATGGCAACAGGTAATGGACGTTACTGACAAAAACCACTAGTAGTTTTTTTTTTTTGCTTTTATCTTAAGTGACTTACAAATGAGACTGCATTTAACATTTAACAGCATTTAATGCCAACACAGTGTCTTAAGATGTTCATAAATACAAGGAACAGAGTTAAATCTAGGAAAAGATAAACAACATTTTTTTTATTAATAAACAAAGTTAGATTGTGGACAGTTGACAGTTAGCGTTAGTCAAGTGACTGAAAACAGGTGTTTTCTGTTGTTTCTTAAAATGCTAGTCTAGAGTTTTGTTGGGCTAACAGAAGGTGACTGTTGTTTATATAAATCTTTCATTACCATAGTAATCTTTGTTGTATTGTACTTACATGTCTTGTGTGTGCACATCTGGAAGATTCATTCCTCATATACCTACAGTGCCTTGCAAAAGTATTCATACCCCTTGGTCTTTTCCACATTTTGTCACATTACAACCACAAACTTAAATGTTTTTTTATTGGTGTATGTTTTTTACCTACTTTGAACATCCAGAGACTGACTATTTTGCCCATTCTTCTTTTTTTTTTAAACAAAATAGCTCAAGCTCAGCCAGATTGGATGGGGGGCGTCTGTAAACAGCAATTGTCCAGTCTTGCCACATATGCTCAATGAGATTTTGGTCTGGACTTTGACTGGGCCATTCTAACACATGAATATTCTTTGATTCAAACCATTCCATTGTAGATCTGGCTGTATGTTTAGGATCATTGTCTTGCTGGAAGGTGAATCTCCATCCCAGTCTCAAGTATTTTGCAGCCTCCAACAGGTTTCTTCCAGGATTGCCCTGTATTTAGCTCCATCTATCTTCCCATCAACTCTAACCAGCTTCCCTGTCCCTGCTGAAGAAAAGCATCCCCGCAGCATGATGCTACCACAACCATGTTTCACAGTGATGAGCAGTGTTACCTTTCCGCCACACATAACGCTTTGCATTTAGGCCAAAAAGTTCAACTTTGGTCTCATCTGACCAGAGCACCTTCTTCCACATGTTTGCTGTGTCCCCTACATGGCTTGTGGCAAACTGCAAACGGGACTTCTTATGTCTTTCTTTCAACAATTACTTTCTTTTTTTCCACTCTTCCATAAAGGCCAGATTTGTGGAGTACACGACTCCATATTTCTGCAGCTCCTCCAGAATGACCATGGGCCTCTTGCCTGCTTCTCTGACCAGTGCTCTCCTTGCTCGGTCTGTCAGTTGAGGTGGACGGCCATGTCTTGGTAGGTTTGCCTGAGGCCTTCACAGAACAGGTGTATTTATACTGAGACTAAATTACACACAAGTGGACTCTATTAACTTATTAGGTTATTACTTCTGGCAGCAATTGAATGCACTGGATTTTATTAAGGGTTATAAGAGTACAGGGGGCTGAATACAAATGCACGCCACACTTTTCAGATTTTTATTTGCTTAAAATTTTGAAAACCCTATATCATTTTCATTCTACTTCACAATTATGTTCTACTTTGTGTTGGTCTATTACATAAAATCTCAATAAAATGCTTTTAAGTTTGTGGTTGTAAGGTGACAAAATGTAAAAAAGTTCAAGGGGTATAAATACTTTTTCAAGGCACTATATATGTTTCCCTCATATATAATTCATATACACTAATTATGAAATGAACTTGCTGCCTTGTAAAGTTTAATAAACTATAAATTGATTTGAATCACATAAGTATGACATGTTTTCATTTACAAAATGTCATACATAAGTACCCCATACCTATTCAAAACTACAGTATTTGTTCTAGAGCTTTCTCAGCATTCTTCAACGTGTGCGTGTGAGACATGTTTTTCTGAAGTTTTGACTTGGCATCTGATCATGAGGCATGGGACGCAAAAAATTTTATCAGTTTTGTTAACATAATCACACAACAGTATACGCTTACTTTAAACAAATATTCTTCTGTATGTTGTTTTGTAAATGTGAGGATTTAAAATGAAGTTGGTAGTGTATGCAGTTAGATAAACTTAATGGAGGGTTTAAAATAAATCTAGAATTACTGAATCTATTTTAGTAATCTAAACTGATTACTGTTCAATTTTTGTTTTGATGCTTTTTTAAATTCTTTGCAGAGCAGTGATGGTGAAAATCACAGAACTGATGTTAAATCAGGGTCTGTAGCTCTGTTTGCTGAGCAGGTAAACGTCTCCTGTAATTCTGAATAGGTGTAAACAAATAATCTACTTAAAAATGAATGAAACTAGTTCTATGAGTTTGTATCTATTGAGCACAAAAGGAAACATGTTAAAGAATGTGTTGGTGTTTTTTACATGTAATGAAAAACCGTAATAGCACACATAACTGTAACTCTGGTATCTGTACGTGCTGTATGTCAGCTTTGATATCACTGAAGCCGTCAAACAATGTGACACGACCAGTTAGCAGACCACAGCAAGACTACAGCATGATGATCATTTTTTGGTGAACATGTTTCTTTAACAGTGTTTGTTAATGCTTCTTTAATTTTTTCTATCTAGATATTTCGCGCATTGTGCATACATTATCCACTGTATATTTTCTGTACATGTTTCTGTTACGCAGAAATGCAGCTAATTATTAACATTTTTATTTTATTAAATGTAAGATCAAAGAAGAGCACTGAGCAGGTCAGATTAGAGTAATCTGAGCAGTTGATTATTGAGTGTTAGTGTTGTGTTAAAGGGATAGTTGAAGTTTCTTACATCATTTACTCACCTTAATGTCATTCCAAATCAGTATGACTTTTTCTTTCTGAGGAACACAAAAGAAGACATTATGAAGTATGCTGGTAACCAAACAACTTAACAAATTAACTTCTATAGTATAAGACACAAAACCACAGAGACATTTCTTAAAATATCTTTTTTTAAAAACAGAAATGACATGAAGGTGAGTAAATGAAAAAAATATTTGTAATGTTTGCGTTCCCCATAAGCCCCAGCAGGGCAGAAACACCCACTGTACATAGATATTATATCTATATATATTTAGATTTATTATATCTGAATAAATGATATCTATTCACATTACTTAGCATCACTTTGAGAATTCTCTGGTCTCAAGGAGTACATGTTTTTGTGTTGGTTTCAGAACATGAAGCTGTGCTCCAGTCGAGAGGTTTCTTACAACTGCCCCATGTCTGATGTCTCCGGTCCTCTCTCCCCAACACTAGATCATGTCTTCTTCAGCCCTATTAAGCAACTGCCAAAGGTTTGTGTACTGATTTCTGTCCTTTGATTCATGCATCTTACAACATGCTTAAATCTTACTTGCCAACTATAATATTGTGTTTGTAAGGACCACCCACTGGCCCAACAACAGAATCCAATGTTTTGCATGTTCTGTCCATTCTTAGCACTTCTGTAACTGTTTTCTCAAATTATTACAATTTTGTTTAATTGACTGTGGCTAGTTCCAATCTGACTCCAATATTATATAAAAATTTAAGATGGTAGTTCTAAATTATTTGTTGATCATAACTTAGGGTTTGATTGTTTGTAAATTCTCATACTCTTAGTTATTCGTTCATTAGGGAATAACTACGAGTATGAGACTCTCTTTAATCTATTGGTAAATTTCTGAATAACTTAAAATATATCAAGAATAACAATTTAGTATGCCAGGTAGTTTAAAACATTATTTAAAAGCAAAACAAGCAGAGTATGAATTCGGATTCAGGAAATAAACTCTATGGCCAGTTCAGAATTTGGTAAGATTCTCGTGACCTGAAGAGGAATCCTGCTGGGATAGTTAACACTAACTAATCCAGGTCTCCTGGACAAGACACTCCCATAACAGGCCATTAGAACACTGTATCTCATAATAAAAGAAATTGGACCTTTTTACCCATCACACCATAACCTTTAAAATGATACCAAACATAAAAATGAAAACTCAATGTCATTACACTTTATGTTGCACATATATGTTTAGTGAGCTCCATTGATCTGAACCTAGAAAGAGGGAAGAGAGTGAAAGGGAATGGGAACAGGGGAAGACAGAGGTGAAATTTGGGGTGTCAGTGCCACATGGGGGGAAGCAATGAACCATTTCCTGGAAACAAACATCAAATGGTGTTTTATTGTTTTATGATACAGTGCCTTGCAAAAGTATTCATACCCCTTGAACTTTTTCACATTTTGTCACCTTATAACCACAAAATTAAATGTATTTTATTACGATTTTATGTGATAGACCAACACAAAGTAGCACATAATTGTGAAGTGGAACGAAAATGATATATGGTTTTCAAAATTTTAAGCAAATAAAAATCTGAAAAGTGTGGCAAGCATTTGTATTCAGCCCCCTGTACTCTGATACCCCTAAATAAAATCCAGTGCAATCAATTGCCTTCAGAAGTCACCTAATTAGTTAATAGAGTCC
>JAZGTI010006219.1:0-23827 GCA_036877585.1 Botia kubotai | reverse complement strand
GAATGCCAAGAGTGTGCAAAGCAGTAATCAAAGCAAAAGGTGGCTACTTTGAAGAACCTAGAATATGACATATTTTCAGTTGTTTCAGATTTTTTGTTATGTATATAATTCCACATGTGTTAATTCATAGTTTTGATGCCTTCAGTGTGAATCTACAATTTTCATAGTCATGAAAATAAAGAAAACTCTTTGAATGAGAAGGTGTGTGCAAACTTTTGGTCTGTACTGTATATATATACATACATAAAAGCCTTTGCATTAGTTAACAAAATATTGAACCAGGTGACACTTATCATAAAGGAAGATCTCTCTCTCTCAGATGATTGTGTAAGGCTCAAGCAGATATTGTATGCATGGTTGCCAAAATTTAACCAGAGCTGTCAGGTTTGCAAAAGTTCCAATTCCAGAGGTCACTCAAAGCAGGAAACAAAAGGGACTCTGTCTGACCACTTACATCCCAGAATGTTTTAAAATAGACAGAAAGAAGCTCTTTTAAATAGGGCCTAATCAGAGTCATGTTCTTTATTTAATTTATGGGGACACTTGTGTGGAAGAACTTGTCCTTTCTGCACAACTTCATTCATTCATAGAGCTAAGAAGAGCTGCAATAATGTCCACTTGATTCCTCACATGCCTATCTAACATGCACCTATGAATTACCCTGATGGAACATATTCTACACATAGACATACTTTAACCAGGTTTAGTCATTGGTTAATTTAAGTGCCAATTTTTAAGATTCTCTGAGAGTGTTTGAGTGTAATTCAGAGTTTGAGAGTAATTCAGAGTGCTATGTGTTTGCAGTAGCATTAAACATGATCTGGGTCACACTGTTCTTTCCCAGTGTGATCAGTTTAGTGACTAATGTTGTTTATCCTGCTAAAAATAGCCACTTGCTGGTTCATCCTGCTGTAGTAATGCAGGTAGTAAATGCAGAGCCTTTCAACAAAGCTCTCTCTTCATCTTGCTGGGGTGCAAGTGATTCCAATTACAGCTGTGAGTGCTGTTTACTGGCTGGGGTTAGAAGGTCATTTGTGAGTGTGTCTGATCCTCAAAGTAGCAAAGAATGCTGGGATACTCTGTCTGCTCTACCTTGCCAGGGAAACACTGCATGTAAGACTTCTTTTGTTGAGTTCTGCTATCAACCATCTTTGTTTCGCAAGCATTATATAAAAATATGGCACTTTGTTTATACTATGGGTTACGTTCTTATAAACCAAAATGAATAAAAAGGCACAGTTATGTGGTGACTGGGGTATTCTGAAAGTCTGCTTACTGGCCCAAGTCAAAAAACTATGATAAGGCTCAGGCCTCTTCTTCAGTGTTATGTTTTGGGGTGGTTCATATTCATGTTCCTGTAGTTCAATTGGTTTAATTCCCAGGGGAACACACATAGCAACAAGAAATTTTCTATGAAAGTTTCTAGAAAGTTGCTTTATATTAAAGCATCTGCCAAATGCATAAATGTAATTCCTGCGCAAACAGTGTAACACAAACAAGGCAAGATAGGTACCAAAGTTTAATACTTAGGGTTATTGGTTATTTTACATCCTCAGCTCTAAATATGCACAATATAATAGTGTTGCTAGAGACTGGCCTCCACAGCCGAGCCTGATTTTGTCTTATGGAGGTTTTTATTATTTGCCACACTCGTCACTTGTTGCTTGTGGAGTTATTCTTAACATGGACGACAAGTTTAAATTATAAACAACTCCTGTGAGAACAAACTACAAGCGCCCCACTATTCCAGCACCCACACACATGGTTTAGTAGCCAGATCTTTTCCTTTGGTTTACAGTAACCACAAGTCAAACTGACATTTCCTAGGAAATCATACCAGACAGCTCAAATTATAAATTATTATTATATACTTATCGTTGCGAATTAAGGTAAGGTAAGAAAATCGTGTTGAACACAGATCTGTCATGCACTTGCTTAATAATTGATTTTTGTTCATTTTTAGACAAAACAATTACCAATTGCATTTTAAGCCCATCTGGGTACAAAGACAAAAACATTGATTTTTCAATAAATTTTCCCTTTAAGGCTGCTCTACAAACTGCTTTGAAACAATGTGCATTGTGAAAAATGTAATACAATTACATTTAATTGAAATAAATATACTAATTAAAGTGTTTGTAGTATTAATGTTTCTCTGAGTATTACATTTTTTTCAGAAATAGTGGATCAGGCCACATCCTCCAGTACAACATTAAATGGAAATTATCTAAAAGCCAGATTAAGCTAACCTTTCACCCCAACAACCCAACACCCCACCCCCCAAAAACTCCAAAATCCAGAAATACATATAGAAATACATACTCAAACAGCACCAGAACAATGTCAACCAATTAATAAAATTAATATTGGACCTCCGAGCACAACAGGCAAGTACAATTAATTTGTTTTAGCATGCAGAGAGTTCTGCCAGTGAGGTGGGTGAGGTGAAACAGCGATGATTCTGTCAGATGAACTACCAATAATAACATTATTCTGTGTGTGTGGAGGGGTGGAGGGTTCTGTTGTTTGGTGATAAGACATAACTGTGGTGTTACAAAATACAATTTCTTGTACATTACTGGCAGAAAATGGGAATGATTTTAACTCGAGCAGATAGAATGCGCTAGCTCAATATCAAAAACAGTATTTGTAGACCCCACAAATTAGACTGTAAGTTCACTTCAGTTTATGCAGTTATGTCTCTAGCAAAAA
The DNA here is from genome assembly GCA_036877585.1 of Botia kubotai. Taxonomy (NCBI): domain Eukaryota; kingdom Metazoa; phylum Chordata; class Actinopteri; order Cypriniformes; family Botiidae; genus Botia; species Botia kubotai. The sequence goes on along the minus strand of JAZGTI010006219.1, from coordinate 21,115 downwards.
GGAAAAGAACAAAAACAGTATGTGGTTCCCTGGCCTGCCACTTTTCTGTCTCTCTTCACTAACTCGCACTAACCAGTCACTAAGCCCAACTTCCTACTTGGGAAATAGTGGCAATGATGTAAAATAAAATTTTACTGCCAATCAGAAATAGCAAGCCTTAGTCCTGTGAACTATGGGTCTTACTTTACACACTGCCTATTACAGTAATGAGCTATAAGAAACATATTTGGAAACATTTTCACTGTACGTCTTTATGATTTTGCAAAACAGTATAATAACATAATGATTGCTTTTTGTCCCAAAACTTTTTTAACATTTTCTAATTAGATAGAATGGATTGATTCTTTATAATGTGTTGATATTAATAATAAAGTAAAAATGTTATATGTCCTTTAGCATGTTAACTTAGCACACATCTAGATTTCCATAACAGCATAATTCAGACTGTGCACAAAAGATTGCTTGAAGTCAAAAAAGTCTGTGCTTGTTAATGAGATTGGTCAGTTGGGTTAAATCTTAATTTAATACTTTGCACAAATATGAAATGTGATTATAGGAAACACACTCAGATGTGAGATGCTAACCATGTGTGTATGGTAACAGAAATCCGAGTCATTATAGTATTAAGCCTGTATAGGGTGCAAGGGCTGGATTCCTCGCTTGGGTGAAGCTGGTCCTCCTGGCCATGTGCCCATTAAGACTTGTGACTTGTGCTCAAAGGTAACGATTGTGACTGGAATCGGAAAATAAAGGCCCTTCTCAACACACTTTTATTTTTTGTCTCACATACACTTTGCCCTTCAATTACTAATTCAATAACTGCTAATCACTCTATTCAAATCACATGCACCCTGCAAGTAAATAAGACCTCTTGACGGGCCACGAACCCGCAGACTGTTTTACTGTGAAAAATTCTGTCAGTGGAATGTCAGCTTCAAGTCATTGTCCCATCTATAGCAGCAGTCAGAGCAACAAAAATCCCTATTAGTGCCAAACTATTAAACTCTGACAATTTAGAGATTTATTTAAAGGGGATCATACCAGCACAGGCATTTTTACAGTCATTTAGCTATTTAATTCCTATTTACATTTTTATGTTTTTTCTAAAATGTACTGTTTGTGCTGGTTGCTAGAAGCTGCTTATTTTGACCATTTACTATATTTAAATATCAGGTCATTATTTAGGTCATTTAATTCAGGTCATTAAATTATATATATGTAAATAAATATGCATGATAATCACATTTGCAGTTTTTAAAGCTGTTGCCCACTGCCTGGAATTTTTTTTTAAATATTTTCTTCTTTTTTGTTTCCCCATTAATTCTCCACACTAAACAAACGGATACCCATTAACTTCACTAACATTAGCCAGCTAACAAACTTGCTAGTTAATTTGCCTTACAGAATAATATCTGTACTTTTAAAGGCGGCTTTTTACATGGCCTTATAATTTGTTGTGCTGATTCACTAATCCACTCATTTGTCTGTCACATACTAAGAAAGAGTTCTAGCTCTCTAGGTACATCAGGCTCACGGAAAGTCAAAACCCCAACCATAGCACTACATCCCACAGTTCCAGCAAGAGTTTGAAAAAGAGAAAAAGAGGAGAGGAAAAGGAAATGGGGTCTGGCATGTTGACTTAGGAGAAAATCCCCTAGGACCCCTCAATGGACAGCTATTAAAGTTTAATTGCTTGCCTTTCTTGGAAGTTATCTGTGTTCATGTGAGGTAAACAGCAATTGCAATCTTTAGGTGGGGACAAACAAACAGAGCAGCCTGGGCAGAACTCAACACCAGGAAGCTAATATAACACCTGTCTGTAATGAACATTTGTGAGTCCCAGTCCTTCAGCATAACCTCAGTAATTACCAGGCAACGTCCTGATGTATTTCAGGGAACATTGTGGATGACAACAGCTCTGAGAATGTCCACAGTCAGCCCTATTTCCCATTCTTTCACAGGAAAAATAGACAGTGTCTGAACTTTGTAGCATTACCATTTGCATAATTCACTTTGATGGCTAGATATTAGCCCTCCATCTTCGCTCTCTATGGTATCTGAAGATTACAAAGAGACTATTTCCAGCGCCACGCAGACTACCAGAAGGAGACTATCAAAAGAAGGGAGCAGGCTTTCAAGTTAGGACACTTCGATTGTGTTACAGATTGGTTCCAGGTGAGACGGCTTTGGGAGGCTCAGTCAGAGGAAAATTGCCCTCCATGAAGTGCCGTGTGAGAGGCAGAAAGGCTTCACGGTTGGGATGGCATTCCAGAATTCCAAAACTACTCACATTTGGCGGGATTTGAAAGGATGAAGACTGGGCCTCAAAAATCTTGTTGTGGTGATTGCCTGCATATTAAAACCTAAGCATGTTGAGAGAAGTTTTTAAAGCGGGGTAAATAGCCTTTGATTGTCACTGTGATACTTCTGAACAAATATGTTCCAGATCTGCTCTTTATTATCATTGCATACTTTTTCCATGTGAGTATATGATGAGTGGTTCCTGAAATGTGACAATTGTCATTATATGCCAGAATGCATAACAAATTGCTTTGTATTAGAACTTTACCTATTAAAGTAAAGATATTAAATAATTTTTACAGCATATTGTTATGTAATCTTTATTCTAAAGTCATAGTCTCCAACTTTCAAATCGCAATCTGTCTAGTGAAATATGATCAGTGGACATCACTTAACATTATTGTTTCTGCTGTAATATGGTGATCTTTCAATAGGCTCAGTGCTTTTCAGTGCTTTTCAGCCTTTCAGAGCCATTTCAGAGCCAAATTCTGCACAGTACAGTAAAACAAAAAATATTCTACACAGTAAAGCGCATCATAAACAAATTCTCACTGCAATGCTTTGCAGACCTCAAAATGCCTTGCACAGTGGACATCCGGAAAAGGGCTCCTGTGACAAGCCGCTCTCACTGTTCATCATGTCAGACTGATCTAAAGCAGGCCATGAGTGGGAGACTCATTCGGTTTGCCAAGATGGGCTCCATCATTCACCTGGGCTTCTGTGACTCATTATATCTACAATGTACAGCATTAACAAATCAGGAATTAATTAAGCTCAACCTAAAACAAAGTATGGAAACATCATGAGTTCTGTTAGGTTCATTTCACAGTGGTACTGTGTCAAACTTCGTAATGAAAAGCTTATTTTTTTTCAGTTTAAAATCTCTCTTCAGCTCCTTTCAAAAATGATTATGCTCATTAAATCACCACAGATGTGGACCAGAAAGGATCCAATCTTTCAGCATCATTAATCTAGGAAAGAAACAAAATATCGAAATGGTTCGCTGATTATCCATTGATGGAGTTTACACTAGGAAGAAAGATTGTTTCCACCTTCATGCGAAAGATGTGGCAACAACACACATAGAAGTAGATACTCAGCACTCAGCTGTGATCCCTACATGCTCTGGAGAGGCCATACAGAACAAATAAGCTGTTATTCCAACTTTGTTTGAAAGGCTTGAGGAGGAATTGGTTTGTAATGAAAAGAAAATAGAGACGATGTTACCATGATGGATGTGATATAGTAAATGGAGCCAAGCTGCGCTGCAGCGCTGAGTTCACACCTCTTGTCTGGAGCCCCCAGCTACACTGGCCAAGCCCCACTCCCCCTCAGATGAAAACTTTGCTGCCTGACTCACATTCTCAACAACCTGATCTGGCCCAGAGGCCCATGCCATCACTTCCTGTGCTTGATTTGTTTGGGAACTTTAATCCCTGCACAGCAATGCTATGTTTGTCTTGCAGAACAACCAGCAAACATGAGGTGTAAACCTAGGGGTCTCCGAAACACTTGAGCATGGGTATCAAAACAGATTTTTAGTGATTGTGTAGTCTACCCTTACAGGTCGTTTGTTCTCGGAGTTGATTTTATGAGCAGGAAAAATTATTTTTGCCTTCATTTTTGAAGGCCATTGGAGACATGTTTCCAAAAAGTACTGTATAGGATTGTGCCCAGTTCTGAGGACAGCTGTCCATCCCCTATATCCTGCTCATTCACATTAGGACCATAATAAGGTTCCACATGGCTGTGTATTTATGTGTCAGAGGTCACTTAACTTCAGAATGCCCTTAAGCTGATCCACATGTCAGGGGACTCGCTGCATCAAGAATCAAAACCAGAGTACGAGAGGAAGTTCTCTGTTTATGCTTTTCATAGACCTTCTCTTAACTTTCAAAGAAAAAACCCTGCTGGCAGGCGGGTCAGAATGTGCTTTCTCTACACTGCACAGACTGCCGCTGGCCTGCCTGCATAGTACCATACTTAAAATCACCATATTTAAAAAGACTTTTGAGGTCTTATCCGCCCCCTCCCCAATTGTATCTTTCATATTGATGTTTGGCACAAGCTATAACTTTATATTCTGAGTTTAAAGTGTAGTGATTAGACATGTATGCAGATTAACCCTGATCCTTAGTCATAAGTACATTATAACTGGATTTAGATCTCATTTGTATACGCTGATAATTATGTAAAAGTAATCCATCTGGATACAGCCAATATTTTCACAACAACTAGATTTAAATAAGAACTCACACAACCTGAAGAAGAAAGCTTAGACAAAACAATGAAGGCATGATGCCATCATGAACATATGGTGAAGATGTTGTTTGCTGGTCCCATATGAATTTACACAGATTAATGTGAGCAGACTATGTGAGTATGTAATTGTTGCTGGCATTTTCTCCCTTTGTGATGATTTGCATTATATTTACCTCTTCCAGCATGATCTGGGAGACTACACATATGTTTATTTGTTAGTTTTGTGTTGCTATGGTAAAGCCATGGCATATCCTTGTTTTGTCTGCATGAAGATTGTTTCACATAGTTTCACTTTTTTACACAAATTCTGTATGTAATATAATATAAATATAAGTATATAAAATATATAAATAAAAAAATATATTTGAAATACTGTTGTACAGCTACTTTATGTAAAAAAAACAAAAGAAATATTTAACTTGTTCTTTTCTGCAGGACACAATGAACGCACAAAAGAACAGCAAAAGAACAAAACAGAACCAAAAGAACAGCAGTTCTTATACAGTTATACAGTTCTCACAGTATATGTACCAAACAACTCTTTCTTTATGTCCATGTGCAAGTAGACCATTGTTCTTGCACTGAGGTAAACCTGCTGCTCGGCCTGATGCCATGTTCATTTCAACAATATCAATGTGAAGTATTCTTGACAAGGCGTCTCCCAAAATCACCCATGTTGTGCCATAGTCAGTGACCCCTGTGGCCTGTGGGGGTGTTCTGCACGTCTGGACCGCTCACATTTCTTACCGTGCTGTAATGCAGAGCTCCATTTGAATGATCACACTCAATCGGGCCGTTGACCCCAGATGGTCTACAGAACCCTGGTGTGTCAACCCACGTCCCCATTACTAAGCCGCAGCCTGCTGCCCTCCTTTGCCTGGACTGGGTGGGTTCTTCTCATCATTTTAAACCTACTGGGAGGATGAAGGGCTTATATTTTGCCAGGAGTTGAGCGACAGGCCCAGTTGATTGAATTAAGCTCTCTATTATTGAAATTTCTATGCAAGAAAATAAGCTGTGACAGACTCCAGAGACTTTTTGGTCACAGACACCAAGTTTGCCTGTGGATATGATTTTTTCTGCTGTCTGGAGGACAGTTTCCAGACATACCAGCACAGTCTGAAATATTCCCATAGCAAATTTGAAGTCTCTACCTCAAACCGTCTAGCGCAACCACCAAAAGTTTAAATTTTCACTTATTAATGGGACACCACTTACCGCTGTCATTGTAGAGTTTAATTACAGTCTAAGCAAAGTTTTTAATACAATCATTCTAAGTTCATCCATTTCCCATTTTCTCTTAGGTCTAGCTACAAAGATAAATTGGAATTTTGGATTTTTGGATGAATGCTCATCCTGACGTAATTGTGATTGGCTGATACCATCACATTCAGCAGGAAGGAGGAGACATCCAAACATGTTTCCAGTTTGTGTTGTTTGGATGAAATGTCCATTTCTGTTATCTAACCATCAGTTCCTATTTTGTTTTTCTATTATGGATAGATTTCACCCTAGGTAACAGTGGGAGCCTAAAACCCCTCCATAAAGCCTGAAGACAAACATGGACCTGTAGCAAGCGTTCTACTCCAAGTTTTGGTTTAGATTTCCATCTAAACTGATTTCCATGTGAATTCAGAGTAAACATGGCGGACACAATCTGTTTTTCTGTAGAATGGAAAGAGCTTGATTAAATTCTTGAACGTTTTAAAGTTCCCTGTTAACAACTTTAATTTTAACTTTTCCTGTTCTTTCAAGCTTATATCCTCATGTCTGACTTGTTTAATTCCATTAATGCATGTGGCCTTCAAGTTTTAGTATTTTCACCTTGTACTTTTAGAATCTAAGTCAAGTCTTTTGTGAGTCGAGTCTCAAGTCATTTCATGCACTATTTACAAAGTATTATATAAACATAATAAATAACTTGTGTGCCTCACCCCGTCATGGCTAAAGTAAATTAAAATACTATTTTTTTTTTAATTATTAATTTGAGTAGGCCTTTTGTATATAAGTATATAAAAGCAACGTGTATTAAACACCAAACCCAATGGTAATTCACCACTTGAAACATGGATTTGGTCTTCCAAAGTCTTTTTCAGGTCAAGTCTAAAGTCAAGTCTAAAGTCTATTAAAATGTGACTCGAGTCACTAACTTGAGTGCCCATCTCTGACTTACAGAGGCCCTACAGAGCTTTCAATCTTGGCCTTCTGTTTTATTATATTTTGATTTGTGAAAAACTGGTGTCACATGACCGCAGAATTCTGGGACTCTCGTTGTTTAGGGGAGAAAGCATCTTAAGAGCTCTGTTTTAGCAGAGTGACAAGGTTATGGGCTTAGGTTAGTGACAAGTTGTGCTTATCAAGTCTGTGTGAATTCTTTACAGCAACCAGCACTGGTCAGCACTCACCCCCAGAGTAGATGCACTATCGCTCTACATTTAAGGGCCAAGAGCATTATAGTCCAAATTACAACCTGTCACGCTAGACAAGAACAAGATCCAAGGTAAAAAGTTGCACTTCCTAATTATTCACTGTGTTACTGAGTAGTTTCCTTACTTATCATTTGGATCAGAATATGGAATCTTAAGTCTTAATCAGATCTTACCAGAAACTGCCATGTTTACTGAACAGATAAAACCTACCAGATAAAAATACCTATCTATAAAGCAGACTTCTAGCATTGGGATGTTTCTGTAATAGTGAAGGGTAAGTCTCTAGAGAAACCTGATGGATAGCAATGTGTAAGGTACGTTTTAAAGCTATGAAAAGGTCAGTTTAAAATTAACTAATTGAATTTCTGGGATCACAACTTCACCCACTTTGAAATTCTCATTGGCCAACAGATGTCAGAGTATGTAGCAGCAGTAAAATGTTGTCAACACTCAGGTCATATGACAGCATTTATTTTTACAAGCCCATTGCATTTTTGACCTGACCTGATTTCTGACCTGATTTATATTTAGGTGGCAAGTCTCACATTTTATATTGTATTGCATAATATTTAAATATTTAATAAACATTTGATATTAAATAAATATTTTAAATAACATTTTTTCATTATTTGTGTCCAGCTTCTTATTGGCCCTGCCATGCTTGTAGTGATGAATCTAGAGAGCTTTCTCTCAGTCTCTCATGAGGAGATGAATGCAGTGCTGTTGTACTCACAGATTTAATCTGCTCTGTGTCAGCCTCAGTCCTGCGAGACTGCTTGCTCTAACACATGCACATGCACTAGAGACCCACATCTCCAGCATTAATCAGTTCTTTGGTAACTCACCCACGTTCATGTTTAAATGTTTGACTTCAATAATGTTTCAGACACTGATTGATGTTTTTATTTCTTCATGACTGGTCAGCATTTTTGCACAGTTTTATTTCTTATTTCAGCTGGGTTAAATATGAAACATTAAAACTTGCTCCTTGAGACATTTTGTAATTTAACAAATTGTAATTTAAAAATTTTTAGGAATCGGTATTTAGTGCACATTACACTTCATATGATGTACACAGGAGATACAGGTGGGATAATGTCACCCTACTGAAGAAACAATGTGTGCTACAATTAAGTCGTTCCACTTTTACTGCCAATGGAAAGTATGCAGTCAAGAGTCACATATGAAAAGTGCAGGGCACGTGGGGGACTAAACTCACAAACCACACTCAGCCAACTCATCTGGCAAACTTTGGGCATCTTAACAGCCTTATGGAGATGAGTACTTTTAGAGCACTATTGGATTTTATTTAGGTCTGGATTCCATGCCCTGTGCACATCAAGAGTCCCAAATGACTCAAGCAGAAGACTCTAGTCTTCTACAACATTTTCCACAGTAACAAAGAAAGCTAGTCATCGCCAATAAAATTGATGCTTCTATTTCAAGTCCAATGTCTTTGTTATATATTGTATCTTCTATCAAAGTTTATGGAGATAATTAAAAGATTGTTATCACATCATGTGCATGCTACAGAAAACTAAAGTGCCTTTGTCAAGTACACGCCACATGTTGTGAATCGAGGCTATAAACAAAGACTTCATTAAATAGCAAATAAATTAAGGGAAAATGACTGTAGCTGGTTTAAATCCTGCAGTCCGTATGTGCATTTGTCTGCACATGGATGACAAACAGGGCCACCAAGGGGAAAAAGCTGACCAGATTGTTGAGGTGTTAGAAGACCCCTGTGTAGCATTGAAGAGAAGATCTGCATTCATTGCAGCTGGTGCGCAGACATCTAGGCAGAACCTCCAGCCCCCTTCCGTCAGAACTCCAGCTAGCACCTCCTTTCACCCTCTCTCTCTCTCTCTCTCTCTCTCTCTCTCTCGTTTGCTGTTCGGTCTCTTGGGGAAAAGAATATTCTTCTCTTTGATTTTAATCTTGGCAGCAAATACAGCTCCTCTCTACCATGTGGGTAAATTTCCTTGCAGAAAAGGAAAAGAAAAAGTGAATAAAGGACCAAAAAGAGTATAAAAGTGGACATTGTTAGCTCATTTCCACCTGCCCATGGACAGATGTGCATGATGGATATCTAATTATGAGCAGTCACGACTGCACGCAGTGTTATCTGTACACAGAGAGACATTTACACATAGCACACTCCTAGACATCTATACAGTAACTATCCTTAAGCAGAGTTTGGATCCGCTGTGGATGTGGCATTCCAGGGTTCAAACCTAGCCTGTGACATAGCTTATACATAGTCTTTTATCTTTTATAAAAATCTTTTATAATCTTTTATAAAAAGACAAAGAGTTTTCCAAAATATATGTGGTATAAAAATATATGTAGTATGAATTGAAGAGTAAAATACAAAATGACCCTGGACTAAAACTGGTGGATTACAAAGGAAAACAAGAGCACAGATACTGATAAGCACAATAAAATCCAGAGCTAAGAGACAATATAGATATAGTGTAGCCTAATCCAGGTGGGTCGTGCTACCAATGATATGGAGACAGGCACAGATGGATAGCAGGTCAATGGGGGTGAAGTAGACTGACACAGAGAAAAGACACTAAGAGAGAGAAACGTTGAGGAAGAGATCTTCTGCAGAAATCTGAGGGGCATCCGGTGGATTCCAGCGCTGGTCTGCAGTGCAATAGGAGCAAGACTTCATCTGAAGTGTTTGTGGGGCCCCTGTGGTTTTTCAACCAATAAATCCACTGCATGTCTTTAATATGGGCAGAATGTGCAGGCAGAGGAGTGCTGAAGGATGTATGGCCATTATTCAGCGGCCCACATCTGAGAGAGGAGCTTAGTCGGGGACGGCACAGTAACTCTCTCTTCTTCCTTAGTCTGGTCGCAGCTCCGCCAAGGTGTGAATAGGAATGGATCTTTTGAAGCTCAGGCCACCGAACTAAAGCCTGAATGACAGCCATGCACCAAACAGTAACCACATAGTGTTTTCTGAGTGAGACCATCTCTGTATTATAAAACAGCAAATAATGTATGTATTTGTATCTTAGCTGTTTGGTCAGTTTTCACATATACAATATAACATTAAATACGTTTTATAATATAAAGATTATCATATCCATTACATATATTGCCAATTGTATTAATTTGTTGCATATATGTAACTACATGATGAACAGCAATTTTCAAGTCTTGTCACAGATGCTCAATGGGATTTAGGTCTGGACTTTGACTGGGCCATTCTAACACATGAATATTCTTATTTCCAAGTCATTCCATTGTAGCTCTGGCTGTATGTTTAGGGTCATTGTCTTGCTGGAAGGTGAATCTCCTTCCCAGTCTCAAGTCTTTTGCAGCCTCCAACAGGTTTTCTTCCAGGATTTCCCTGTATTTAGCCCCATCCATCTTCCCATCAACTCTGACCAGCTTCCCTGTCCCTGCTTGACTCTATTAACTAATTAGGTGACATCTGAAGGCAATTAATTGCACTGGGTTTTATTTAGGGGTATCAGAGGGGCTGAATACAAATGCACGCCACACTTTTCAGATTTTTATTTGCTTAAAATTTTGAAAACCGTATATCATTTTCGTTCCACTTTTATGTGCTACTTTGTGTTGGTCTATTTTCATATATCAGATTTCTGTATGTGGATCTCTAGAACAGTATCCACTATCAAATTATTTAGGATATTTATTTATATAACAACTTGTCTCCTAAAATGATATCTTTATTTTGTGAGATCAGCGCCATCTTCTGTTTCAGATATCACTTCTCTGTTTTTACTGACTGTTATGATCTTGGTGTAGAACTTCAAATGAATTTAACAGTATGTACATACAGTAAACAACTGCTCACCAATTAATGTATACTGTAATGGGACTACTGCTACATAATGCCTGTCCTTTATATGCTTTGATATGATTAAGGGCACTGGGTGCATGGAACAGGCATTGAAACCAGGCGTCCTCATGCAGTTTATTAGAAGCTCCTTCTCTATTTACATTCAGGTTGCTAAGATGAAAACAGCTCTCACATGGCTGCATATTATTTTGATGAACTCCAGTGATTATTGTATTCAAGCAAATCCGTGTTTGGCTTGTGCATTTGTTCTGTGCTCTGATTTGAGGCCTTAGATTTCAGGGACATGCTGAAATAACATGTCATCACAGGTGGACACAATTGTCTGCATATTGGCAACAACAACAACTTGTGTGCAATCAAAACAGAGAATGCTGTCAAATAGGTTTATGATTATATGAATAAACTCACAGTTTTTTAACTCGCTACAGTTTCTGTCATTCTCAATGTCTCGCATCTTCCATGTGAAGCATGAAGCAAATGTTTTTGGACACAGTGCTGATTGCCATCATAATTCTTTATCTGCGACGCGCTTCTGGCTGGGGCTCAGACTAAATCTGTTTGTAGTGCACCATATGTCACTATGTTGGCTGCAGATTTGTGGGCCATCATCAAGTTTAATATGCAAGATGTTTGCTAGGAGTGGCTTTATCAAGGTTTTTTTTTTAATCACAGCTTTCACTTTTTCTGGACTCATCAACAGTGCAGAGAGACCAGTAATCTCACTCCGTTATGTGGTTGGGATCCTTTCACAATCCAAATGATCACTATTTGTTTGTGCCTCTTCTACTCCTGACTGTGACAGATATGGCAGCAACAGCTATGGATGTGATTATCCTTCTCTCTTATTCCAAGTGTTCTAGTCTGGAATCTTCTAGCATTAGTAAAAATGTGATAACAGAGGGAAAGATGAAGGACTAATAGAATTTGTTCTCAGTTCTGTGTCTATGGACCACAAAGACCTAGCAAATACAGCATGGTTCAAATGTCCCCTTGGAACAATGTTTCTATTTTTCAATTTAATAATGTTTTGTTTTGCTTTTTCATCACAGATTATATTTGGTATGCCCCCCATTTGCTTTAATGAGAGCTTGCTCTCATGTTGGCATGGGCTTCACAAGTTTGTGTAAAACCTAATGCTCTTGTGTTATTCCATATTTGAAAATGTACACAAACATCTTTCCAACAGAAGTGAAGAAATACCTTTAGTGCAAAGAAATTAAAACTTCAATGTCACAAATTAGCATGTTTTATTACTGACTTAAAATAGGGTAGAGTCTTAAATCTTTCTTCCTCAGTTTACATCATTTTACATCAGTTTATTTTGAATTTCGGATTTTCAATATACTTTTTTTTCAATATATGGTTTTTAAACCCCACTGCATATAAAATGAGCTACAATGACTTTGATAACTTTTATATAGTAAGTCTTAACTTTTTGATGTGGGTCTTATTAATATACATTTATTAAATTAATTAATTAATCATTTCTACATTTTACTGGTCATTATTGACAAGATTCTCACCAACAGAACAAAGATCCTGCTCTCACCAGCTTTCTAATAGAGCATTGTTAATCCTGATGCTGCCGAACTCAGGCGTTAGGGCATAGCACAGGGTCTCAACCCTTGTGCATGCAAATGACCCCTTGTCTGATACTATGAATAGGCACAAACTATTTTTTATTTATAAAGCATAGGAATGAGAAATTTGGAAAAAAAGACAAATTCTTAATTTCAGACCATACATATAAGACGTATGTATGTGTGCAGTCTTGCACGTTTGTGGGCGGCTCCATCACTCTTGTTTGTCATTTTTCTAAAGGCTTTAAAAAGTTCTGAGCAGTCCCTTTTCCGGTCAGCGCAAATAAATTCTTTTCTCTTCATCCGAAAGCATTCTCTTACCCCTCTACTTTGCGGTGAGACTGTAGATCACTAAATGGTGGGGCAGCTTAAGCTTGTGGGCATCATACATACTGAATGAGGAAAGAGAGTATCCCATCATATAAAGCAAGACATGATTTTCACACAAGATACCTAATATTTCAAGACACTAAGCTATACCATTTTAGAGCACTGATATTATAATAATACAAGTTTAATGTTATCCCAAGACATTGAAATTTTAATAATATATATTTAAAATGAGTGTCTATGTGCAGGAGATTGCTGTGGTGTAAAATGAGTTTACACCCTGTTCCAGTTACACTCTTGTCTGGAGTGCGCGCTCCACTATACGCGTCACTATACAGCGACAGTGTAATGCTGACCTCTAGTGGCGGGTACCACGTTTAAACACACATGAAACATATTTTTTATGATGACCAATTTATTTTAATTTCGATTATTTTGATAGAAACTTCTATGGTGGGATGGGAGGGTTCTTTGGTGAGTGCATACTAGTTTACTCCAATAAAACAATATCTCTCATATGAACAACAGATTGGAGTGTTAACAAGGCTTTGTTATACAGTATATTTATTTGTATTTATTTAGTTTTTAAACATAACATTCTACTTAATACTGAAAAACAATATGTGTTGTGTTTTACATATTTCATTAAATTACATAACCATTTTCAACTCTACTAAGCTAATAATAATAACTAGAATTTTTCAACAACGTTAACATGTTTAACATGATGCTAGCATATATTAGCATGATACTAGTATAAATAAGCATGATGTTAACATGTTTTTACATTTGGGGGCAAACGGGATAAAATAACAGTAAACAGGATAAAATGAATAGACCAAATGTGTGTCTGAATCACATTCAGACGCCATGTCTCTATGGTGTTCTGGTGCTGAGATACGGTTTATATTGGTTGCTAGGCCGTGGCTGGATAGTTTCCATGATGATAATTAAAGACTACAAGCCAGTCAAAAGAGGCCACTCACTTGTCCCTACGTTTTGATGCCTGTCACCTTTTTCAATGGAAGCCAATGGGGTGGTTGCTAGGGTACTGTAACTAGTCCCCCTGGCGTGGCTATGATGTTGAAATGTCACCAGTTGTTGCTGCATTTGTAAGATGAGCAGTATGAGCCCACCCCCAAGTCTCTAACCCTAACGGCCCAGTGTTAGGTCTTTGGAATCTTCCCTACTTTTTCACAAACCGGACAAACAATGTACACCTCATAAATGATTGCTCATAAATGTCATTGCACACCTCTCTTCAATAAGCTGGCCAGTTTGACTCTTCAACAAACAGTGCGGGACAGGTTACATACCAAAGTTTTGTCCAGAAAAAGTATGCAAGAGAGTAATAGTGATGCTTTGTTTCACAAACACCATCAATAAAGGTTTCCTAAGAGTAAAATTTGTACAATAGAATAAATTCAGTATTTCATTAAATAATTAATAAAGTAGACTCGTGAAATTGGTGCTGATAATATATCACATATGTGGGGCAAAGAGTAAAAAAGAAAACCAGGCACTAAGTGTAACACACAGAATGAAGGCGGAATGAGACGCAGAAGACCAGAGAGTTAAACAATATAAACTACAGAGTTTAGAGGACAGCAAAGGCATTAGCAGGTAACTTGCCTTCCTAAGTATAGTATACATAGAGAATTTATGGTATACTAAACAACATATAAGCCACATAAAAAATAAGCCAGCTAGAGAAAAATGGCATACCTCTGCTCACCCCACACTTATACAACCTAGTTAAACACCATAATAGACACTAGGTCGAAGTAAAGTGGTGCTTAGAGCAGCAGTAGGCAGACTACTAACCAACAGGATCACACATCCAAACTGTAAAACCCACACCCAAGAGGACACAACCGTGCTACTAGAATAAGATTCAAGCCCTGAAAGGCATAATTAAAAGGGCATCTTGACTCTTACAGAACCGAGCTATCGAGTTCACATCAATAGGGATAGCCTGTGTTTCGACAGGCTATCCCAAACCAGACGTACTGATCTGGAATTCAGCCACCAACCTTCGTGAGGAAACATGTTCCTCAAGTGCATGCACTGCTTTGATAGAGAATAGATAGTGGTCGACCACATACATGATAAGATCTGACTTAAGGAAGCTTCTTAGCTTCTTGCTAAATAAAACACTCTCAATTAGAGATGGTTTATGTGCCCTTTTTCCCTAGCTCTGACCAAGAGCCTGAGGCTATGATGCCTCTGCAAAGGGATGCCAAGCCCACAGACGATGCATGACAGTTTTCATTCTAGTGACCACAAAATACCAGGCTTACACCGCGATCTCAACACTCTCACACCCCTAGTGTCTAGGTTCTGAGGCACGCTTCAGTCACAGCTGAAGAGGATGCATATGAAGCACACTGTGGTGGCAAACCACAAAGGCAGCCACCATCACTGCCAACAGCCTCTGATAGTCTTTCAGGGCTATCCAATGACCCAAATAGAGATTAAGTCCAATTTTACCCCTAAGTACAAAAATGACTGAGTGGGGTACAGCATGCTCCACTGTGTAAACACACACATACCCAAATGCTAGAGGTGGAGCTTTAGAGCGTGTTTGCGGCTTTTTAGCACATTCTGTGAATGGACTAAAATCAGCCAACCGGGAGGAACCACCTCAATCGTGTGTTTCACAAGGAGTTTGTGGATCTTCACTCTCAAAATGGGCGCACGTGTCATTATTGTCAATGGGACAATGACAGTAAATTGAGGTGGTCTAAGTCAAAATTTAGGAGATTAAATGCATTGCCCTGAAAAGCTTGAATGACACAAGCTTTATGACCCAAGACATTAAGGATAAAACTAAATTGAGTCTGAGCACTGTCCAGGGTGAGGGCTTGAGTGCCATTAATGCCACTGTGGATGATTTGGAAGCAAAACCACATATTCTTGTAATTGCTTGTTGTGTCTGAATAAGGAACTGATCTATTGGAGAGAAGCAGAATCAAACTGCCATCAAAAATGTAAGAGTGATGCTGACAACAGGCCAGGGGACAGTTTCAGAAATATCGGTGTACTTTGTGCTGCTCAGCACTCTCTTTCAATAGTTAATTGCATGAATTTTGTGTTGCATTTTATTTAGTCACCTCTTACAACACGACATACACACCATGAATAAAACACTTATGATATAAAATTCTAAAAATAAAATAATATTTTATGAAGATTTTATATATTTTATATTTTATCAGGCGTCTGCACGACATCTGTTTTAGCGATGGTTACAGGCAAAAACATGAACACCTATTAGGGTCCTTCAGCGCTTCTGCATTGTTAAGACGAAACTCGCGGAGCTGTAGCCGGAGTTTTGGGGAGCGTCTGTTGTAATCTTATATAGCCTAACTCTCTAAAACCGAACTGCAACATAGAAAATATTTCCTTCAGTACGCTGAAAGACAAGGTAAGACGCCACGATTACAGTAAATATTCCTGCCCCGCGTCTACAAAAGCAATGCCTATCTCAAGCTAGCGGCTATCGCACACAATTAGCTAACTGAGAAAATGTAATAGCACTTGATTGAAGTTTAATCCTGTAACGACGCTTACTTTAAAGGTTACACGTGTGTGTTATGTGGGAGCAGTGGGACATTTGATTGCTCAGTCGATGTATTGTGTAAACCGATACGTTTGGCTAATAGATGAGGGCTGAAGTGAAGGGATGTTCTGCTCGTCAATAATTTGACCATCCGGCAAAGGTGAAAGAACTAAGTGTCAATCTTACAGACGTTTAAAAATCAAGCCTAAGCTGTGAGCTGCAAGCATGTAGTTCCAGTTATGTCGTACCCCAATTGAGCCACCTGTGTCTGTAAACATCCAAATTTATGAATTGGAAACATTCAGGGTTAATTACACAAATACACAAAGATGAGGGTTCAGTCCTCTGTTGGGCCCTAGTTAGATCTGTCTGTCATAAAATGCAGCCTTAAACATTGACATCGGTGTTCTGTTTGTGGTTTTGTCCTGTGCAGTATATCAATAAACGTCTTGAATACAAAAAAAAGTTTAAGGGAAGATTTAATTAGTTAGATAAGCTTGTCTTTCTTGCTGAGCAAACAGTTCATTTATTCTGGGATAAACTTTCTTTTTACAGATGCCATCAGTGACAACTGGCGAAAATGCTGTTCATTCCTCCAGTCCAGATTTGGGCTCTTCACCATCTGAAGCCCTCAAGCAAGTCCTTGGTGTAATTGACAAGAAGGTTCGCAACATGGAAAAGAAAAGGGTAATTTTTAAACAGTCAAATTATCACATCATGTGTGTCTTTGATGTTGCTTTAATTTTTGGATGGTGTTGAGCAGGCTGTTATCTGTATAGCGCTTTTCACAATACATGTTATTTCAGAGGTGCTTTACAGAAAATGTAAGTAGTAAATTGTCAGAAGTGAGTTTAGAATTTTACCGGTGCAGATTATGCAGTTAGCTTATGTTGTATATGTATTTAAGCAGAAGTAATGATATCTCCAAGTCCTCACAGAGTTTGGTGTTATCTCTATACAGTGTTGGGTCATCTGAAGTCATCTTAAGTTGCTGGATTCATACTGGAGCTGGTGTTACCCATAGCTATCCTGCGATAGGTATTTCAATGTGAGAGAAAATGGAGAATAATTAGCAAAGCTGTCCTTCGTAACATTAATAGCACAAAATAATCTTTGTTTTTTCTGATGTAATTGTAATGCAAGGTTATAAGATGCATTATGTGAATACTTGCCTGAAGAGATTTGTCTTTAATTTTGATTTGAATTGTGAAAGAGTGTCTATGCTCCGAATGGTGTCAGGAAGACTATTACAGAGTTTAGGAGGCAAATGTGAAAATGCTCTTTCTCCTTTAATGGATTTGAACAAAAATGCTCTTAAAGGGTGAACTTGACCTTCAGCGTGCTGAAAAGAAGGTGCTGGTGGTATTTCAAGAGAGGAGTAGTCCACTGTAACTGACTGCAAACTCACATGCAACTCTGGCTTTATTTTTTTTATGGAATGGCCAGTTTTTACAATTCAATTCATTTCTAATGGATAAAATGAAATCCTGCTCTAAATTGTTTCTGGTAGATATTCTGTTTCTTTTAGAATTTTGTGAATTGATACTTGCACTGAATATCCTAGATACAGTGAATAGTGTCATATTAACAGGCCCACATACAGTGGCCTTCAGTACAAAAATGCAGAAAATAAACAATTACAACAATTTTTGCAATGTGGAATTTTAAGTATTTCATAGTAATAGTAAACCTTTCAAAAAGGTTTACGTTTTTCCAAATTTGATAGTAGTCTGAAATATTTCTGTTTTTTTTAGGTTTTGAATGTGGATTTTTGAGCTCCACTGTATTATTTAATGTTTAATATCAGTTTAATGATATACATGTCACAAATCAAGATGCTGTGATTGTCATTTATTTAAAAAATCCCCCCTAGCTGAGTCAAGAAACATAGCTTGTTTTTATTTGATGTAAATACTGATGGTGTCTTTGTAGTGTAAATGCTGTAATAGACTTTAATATCAGTCAGATGCTGTCATAGATTTGGTGTTTAATGTACATTTCAACCTGCCAATGTGCAATGTTTGCAATTAATATGACTAAATTCTCTGTTTAGAGCAAGCTAAATGATTACCAGACCAGGAAGAACAAAGGAGAACGCCTCAACCATGATCAGCTGGTATGTGTCAATAGAATGTTAGTCTTCTCTGCTCACTGTATTTTGTCAGTTTAAGGGTTTCATCTGCTGTTGTTTTACTTATTGAACATGCATGCTTTGTGTTTTCTAGGAGGCTTTGTCTAAAGCTCAGGAGGTGACTCACAACTTGGAGTTTGCTCGTGAGCTCCAGAAGTGCTTCATAGCTTTAAATGTGGAGGTATTTGTGTTTCTGTTCGATGCTTCACATAACATCACTGTTTCTTTTTAGTGTCTAGCACCAATGTTACCTCAGCTTTAGTATCTAGCATTAATTTCATCTTGATCTCACTGTTCAATCTGTGAGTTTCTACTGGTTCCCCTTTAATTAGGTTGTTCTGTTCTAGATCCAGAAAACTGTGAAGAAGGCGGCACGGCGGGAGCAGTTGAAGAGGGAGGAGGCGGAGCGTAAGCGACTGAAGGCGGTGCTGGAGGTGCAGTATCTTCTGGATCAGCTGGGGGTGGAAAGTGTGAGGCAGGACTTGACTCAGTCCAGTGGAGAAGCCCCCTTACTCACAGATTCTGAGCTCAACAGCATGGATGAGTTCTACAAGATGATTGGACCTGAGAGGGACTCTAGTATAAGGTCAGGACACAGCTGCACATAGAAGAATTTTCCTATCTTGATGTCAAATTGGTAGTTGTCAAACTTGTTTTGGTAAAAATTTGATTCAGTGCATTTTCAGATGGTGCATCAAAATTGTTTTTGATTCCAGGTTGGCTGAGCAATTTGAGGAAGCGTCTGTACATTTATGGGAACTTTTGGACGGAAGGGATAAAGCTGTGGCAGGAACCACATGTAAGTAACTTTCAGTCAAGTACATGCACTAACCAATCATAAATATTTGCTGTCCAGTGGGCCTAAGTGCCAATGGGGCTATTCCTCACTTGGGCCCCCATGAATGGTTGCACTTACCACAGTTTCTGAAAGCTGTGCACTTTCTTGGAGAGTCAGCAGTGCTTCATGCTGACTTGTGGCCCACATCAGTAGCTAGGTAGGCATCCAGTGGTGTGCACAAAGCCTCTCTGCTGGAGGTTTCTATGATGGACAGGGACTGCCTGGATATTTTTACCAAGCGGGCAGAAATCATAATCCTACTGCTAGCATTTTGAACACCCTGCCTATGAGCAAATACTTGTCTGCTTAAGTTACTGCAGTTACGTTGGGCTGTTGAGAAAATAAGAAGCTGAGAGAACTACCATGTGAGAAACACCTGATTCCTGTGTGTCTTCACAGACAAAGCAGTTAAGGAGACCCTGGACAAGATGCTGCTAAGTGGGTACTTTGATCGTGCTCAAAATTATCAGAACGGAGTGTGCGAAGAGGAGACGTGGACCGCCACGGTGGAGTCCCCGGAGTGTGAGGGCCGTCCTGCTGAGCCAGGTAACAGCAAACACCATTAAACTTCAGAAGAACAAAATGCTTCCATGCATGGCTGTTAGCTCGACATGCTCTTGTCTATTCACAGAGGGGTCCACTCAAGAATACACGGAAGCTATTGAGGTTGAAGCAACAGAGGTGTGAATTGATTTTACCACCCCTTATTGTGTTCATGCTCACTGTTGATTGCGACTTGTGAATGGCTGTGGATAAACCTTTAAATGTACTTGTAATTATTCTTTTTCCCTTAAGTAACAGCTTGTCTTCCAAGTACTCATTGCTCCCCAACTTTTATCCAAAGCGACTTGCAATGCATTCAAGGTACACATATAATTAGTATATATTAATACTGATCTACTGTGTATATATACTCTTTGTTTTCTATTAGTTTGTAAACAGACAGTTCATTCCAGAAGACGCTTACAGCAGCAATGAAAAAGAACAAGGAGGAGAGTGGAACACAAGTTCTCAGGTACGATACATTTCTTATATCAAAAAAGTACATTTATGCATTTGGCAGATGCTTTTTTCCAAAGCGGCTTACAGTACATTCAAGTTATACATTTAGTTAGTACATGTGCTCCCTGGGAATCGAACCTACAACCTTTTGCGCTGCTAATGCAATGCTCTACCAGCTGAGCTACAGGAACAAAGTACCTGAATAATTGGAAAGAAATGGTCTTTCTTTGTGTTTATTTGTATGGCTATGGCAGTGTCTGATTGCATGGTGATGTCATGTTTTGAAGATGTTCTGTTATGTGTTGTTTGAGAATATATTGTCACGGGTGAAGAATCACACGACAGGGTAGGCGGTGTGAAAATACCCCGGAGGGTGGATTTATTGTGAGAAAAGGTGTAGTGCGTGGGGGAAGCAGCCGGGCTGGCTGCTGGTGCAGGTGCGGCTCGTGCTTGGGGTTGCGTCCCTCCTGGTGGCGCGAGTGCGTGGTGGCTCGTACTCTATTAAGTGGCTTACGGCCACTCGCTGCTCTCGGCCACTCCGACTCTCAAGCTCTCTTCCTCGCTTGGCGGAAGGCGGCGGCGTTTTAACGCCGTGCGGTGACGCGCCGCAGCTGTGCCCGGTCCGCCTGAGATAAGCTCGGGCAGGTGCGGCGCGTCCGTTGCCAGGGCGACGCTGATAGCCCCGTTGCGCCTCGTCACATTCCCCCCCCTAAGCGCCGGCCTGGTCCCAGGGGTGGCAGTGGATACCGGGGGAGGAACGAGGGGAGGGCGGGGAGAGTGTGGGGCGCCCTCCGGCGCGCGTCGCTCCTGGACCACCCTCCGAGGGAACGGCTGCGTCCTTT
>JAZGTI010006218.1:0-23828 GCA_036877585.1 Botia kubotai | reverse complement strand
TGTGTGTGTGTGTGTGTGTGTGTGTGTGTGTGGGGCATCTCGTGCTGCTTGCACCCTGGATTCCTTAATGTTTTTTATAATGATGTCTCACACTCCACGTAGAGGCACAGTATGCATCGTATTTCAGCTATTGCCCTTATATAATAAACACACAGTCTTTTATAAGCATGAATGTTCTCTCACTCAAAGTCAATGCTAGCTGTATGCGTGTTGTCGTACATCCAGTTGCCTTCATTAAATTCAGCGCTCTCTCTGTCTGTCTCCCTCTCTTTCTCTCTCTCTATGCCTCTCTGTCTGTCTGTCTCTCTCCCTCTCTCTCTCTCTCTGTCAGTGGTTAATGATGGGTGATAACTTACTCTTTGCAGAGAGGCTGTTATATTTAAGAGAGTTGATAACTGGCTGTGAGTGTGATTAGTGATACACACTGCACAGTAATTCCCTTTGAAATCCACCATGAAAGACACTTGTCTTTTATCTCTTCAAATGGCCCGTTATGTTATGGAGACATTACTGCAAGTCGCCCTAAATTATTTCAAACTTTGTTTTAAGTTTTGATTCAGAGCAGTTTAGAAAAATAATTCGCTTAAAGTAAAAGACTACTTAACCCAGAGTTGCCTGGTGTGCACTGTTAAGCAGTTAGAGGCTCAATTTCAGTGCAACAAAACAAGTAATTTTATAGAATAGAATGTTTATCGTGAAATGGAGAATTAACATTCTGAATTCTGATTGGATGATGTGCGCTTGAGGACGATGTGCTAATCACGTCACATCAACTTTCGAATAATGCACCGAGTTGCAGCTTTCTACAATCTGCAGTTAGTCTAATGGACTGTTACTTCCCTCCACCACAAGTTTGACTGACAGGCGATCTGACCAGTCATAACACCTATTAAACAAACAAACCACACAGTAAAGTAGATTAACGTTAGGGAATTTAAAGACCTTTCATTTTTTATTTGTAATCTTTATTTTGTTTATCTAATTTCGTGTCACTTTCACATCCGGAATATATCCTTCAAATGCATATTTCAACACATCATTTTTCCAGAAATTATCCCTTATTTCCACAGAGAGCGAACAAATTGACGGCGGGAGCGCCATGGTTGGTACCGTACGCTTGTCATACATAGTAACAGTAACTAAGGGAGGGGGGCGAGTTTTTGCAAAGAGTCAGTTGTTTAGTCTGATTATTTTTTTGAATACTGTTGTGTCTTATCATATTTCCTTCATCATATCGTATCTATTCATGGTTTTCACACAGTATCATTATAGAACAGTGCTGTAAACTTAATATCCCCAACCCGGAGTTAAGTGTTCTGCTCAGGAGCAAACTGGTGATGCTTACGGCTCTTGCCTTGTAGAACCAATCCAGCAGTCATCTGGATATCAGCCCTGAGCCTCGTCACAGCTCTGCTCCTAATGTCAGTTTGATTATGAAATGGAGTCCACGAGGATGTGCTGAGTTTGTAACTGTAACGTCTAATGGACACAGAGGAAACTTCTCTCATTGTGTTTCCCTACTTCATTTACCTGTAATCAACCGTCCTCCACTGGAGGACATTATGCAGACCATTTTCCCTCAGCTAGTGGACCTTGAGAGAAAGAGGGAAAGGTGGTTTCATTGAGTCATTGAGAATGACTGTATTAGCAGCTCAGTTCAGCAGAGAGATGAGAAGGAGAGGTGAAAAGTTCATTGAAGAGGCTCCTCGCGCCGCCTGATGAGAAAGCAAATCAAGACCCCTTTTATATAACGTGGGTATAAGTGTAATATCTGCCTGTGTCTGTAATAGAGTTTTTATTTATATCTGTCATAATATTGTGTGCGTATTTTTTGGTGTACGCTTTCTGTACTCCTCGGATTCATTGTGTTAAAGCTGCAATTCATAACTGTATTTGGGTTAAAAATGAAGAAAATCAGTTTTTGAGCAAGTACGTAACAGATCAGCGTTCAGCATGATCTCCTTACCTCACCCTGATTCACAACTGTAAGTTCTTAATAATGATTTATAATTTCAGCTGTTGGGACCGATTTCCCAGGACATGTCAGAAATGTTAGGCTTTATTTGACTTTAACATACCTGATGGTCAAAGGATGAAAAGTTACCTACAATTTTATATTTTAAACAGAGATGGCGATTGAGAGGTGAAAGTTATGGATTGCAGCTTAAGATTGGTCTAAACTGTAGCTTATGTAGGGATCCTGGAAAGACATGCATGCTAAGAGGCCATGTTTGAGGTCTGACTGCAGATCATGTGTCATGTGACACATCACTATAATAGCGATAATAATAATAACAAAAATAATACACAGCTTCTTTTAAATAGGTGTCCTTAGACAAAGATGACTTTTTACCTGCAGAAGGATGTACTAGTTACAACATCTCCCAGCAGTGGCAAGCTGCATGCTAACCACACTAACTAACCAATCACTAACCCCTTTGACCAGATCAGTGTTTCATAAGACATCCCTTCCTACTGACTCTGTCGCTTTCAGTGGCGAGAGGCGAGCGATGCGTCATTCAGCGCTCGTGGGGTTTTTGATTGAGAGCGAAACTGCACTTTCACAAGTTCAAGAACAGCGTGGGGGCAGACAAGATCCGTACTGCTCTCTTCTGACAGCTTTTTTCACACCTCAACCACCAACAAGAATCTGCAGAAATCAGTCCTCGGCGCCGAGTTCCTCTCGCTCTGTCTCTCTGGCTCTGATCGGTCATACGAATGGATGCTGCGTTGGGGTGTAGCCCCCTGGCTACCTCCCCACTGAATGTGTGAGATTGTTGCCCGAGGCTATCTAGTCGTCTTATGTGCTTGACAGGTCCTCAGCCTGCCCATGTGTGTGCTTCGGTGTGTGTCGTGAGCGCATGCGTGTGTGTTGGGGCTCTTGCGTTTGGGATAAGGGGTGCTGAGAGTGAGCTGTTTAGCTTTAACTGGCTCTCATTTGTCAGAGGCTGTCAGGTCTGCAGATGTCTGTGTCTCAGAGAGGTGCCTCCATAGATCCAGCCTGCTGTTTCCTGAAGAGACTTCAGTTCTACCCTCCGGCGTAGAGCAGAAGAGAGCGAGTCTTCAGTCAAACTGGCATTCTCCCTCTCTCTCTCCCTCTCTCTCTATTTGCCAAGCAAGTATCTCCTCGGCCAGCTCATTAAGACTCTTGATCATGCAGTGAAGTGTCTCCAGTGTGTTATCAAGCAGGTATTATTTGTCATGCTGTTGTTGTTTTCCTGTCCTCAGCTGCTGTTGTGGATTATTAACATGATAACGCTGTGCTGTTCTACAGATTACGTGTCCCTCTGCTTTATTTGA
Source organism: Botia kubotai (assembly GCA_036877585.1). NCBI lineage: Eukaryota > Metazoa > Chordata > Actinopteri > Cypriniformes > Botiidae > Botia > Botia kubotai. The sequence goes on along the minus strand of JAZGTI010006218.1, from coordinate 20,528 downwards.
GATGCTAGAACTACAATAATAATGACAATTATTACCCTTACAGAAAGTACAGTGACAATACATGTGACTCCATGAGACTTTGACAGAAAACAGAACATTTAAAATTCAAAATATGTTTTATAGCTAAAGTCAACAGAATGTTTTAAGATTTTTAGACATTGAGATGTATGAAATGTGTACGTTTCTGCAGTAGTTTTAAGTGACTAATCAAATGTAAGCAAATTTGTGACATTGTGACAATATCCCCCCATTGGAGTGCATGTTGTCATGGCAGCGACCCAAAAAACATGATATTACAAATACTTTTCCATGGTATATTTCCATGCTAACACCATGTTGCTTTTTGCAATTATATTTCTTATTGTAATTTATTTTTATTGTAATTTATGTTATACTTTATGAAAGACACATTTGCTCAAAAAAACTATTTCAATAGAATAAAGAAGAAACAGCTCTGTACAAGTAGCATCCAGATTTAAATAAGCTGTGTAAGTTTATACATTATACGTTTATACGTTATATATAGTTTTTAAAGTAAGTAAACATTATAGCTGTGCTGTGGTAACTGTGCTGTTTCCTGAGATAAGTCACAGTTTAATGATAAAACCACACAGATGTTGTGCTGTGTTTGGGTGCCACTCCACAGTTATCCAAGTATAGTCCAGTTGTGGTGGATGTGATTGAGGAACTGTGCTGTTCAGGATGTGCTGTTCATTTGAATAGAGGGTGATCAGAGCTCATCGTTATTGGTTGCCTGTCTTTAGCAGTAGCTGCGCCCGGTTCTGATTGGTTCATACACTAGGGGCGTTGCCATCTGATTGGCCTCTGTCTGTAATGTTTCTATAGCAGTTTACAATTTACTTGTTTTAATCTACCAATTATTCGCACGCGCTAGTTTTGACATCTAAAAACGACACCAAATGAACTGCCGCAAGAGAATCATTTGTTCAAAGTAAGGCAAATAGTGTATTTAATTTTATTTGTGAACTGGGTTTTACAGTGGTATCGACTGCCTGGTGTTGCTGTCGATTATAGAGAAGGCACACACGTATTTCCACAATTTGTGAGTGCGTGTTTAATGTCCAGTGACGTTGAGCCAGTTTTCAGCATCATGAGCAAAATTTCAGACCCCTCGAGACCCCTGTGCTGTGTTTCGCTCTGTTATTGTATCAAAACCACTTATTGCATGTGCGACCACATATGAAATAAGGTATAGTGCGCGATTATTAATTTAGTCATGCAGACATGGCCTGGTAACCTTCCAGGAAGTGAAGTCAAGTAGCTTAATAACGTTAATTTTCTCATAAATATTCATTCATGAATCATGTCTTCATAATAGTAACAGTTCTTTATTCTCTAGCTCATTAGTGTCGTATCGCTTTCAGTCAGTGAGTTAGGCCGAAGCCTTTACTCAAAGCAGAACCTAAAAATGACGTCAGGTATAAATGTAAAATGATTTAAATGTGCTCTGCATTGGCGTTATTAGAGTCTAATGTTCTTTTTCGTAGGTTTAATTCATCTTATGTTTTTGCGTTTTGTGGTGTTTTTCAGTGCTGGCTGGTGCATATGTTGTATTGATGTGTTGCAGGAGTGCTGCGGGCGGTTTGTTGATTTTTGTGACCATTTATGGCATTGCTAACATCAGATCTCTGCGTGTGTGACACTATCTGCGTTTAGATGCGTTTCTGTCGAAGCGCGCATGAGTCGTAAGTGGTCAACAGAGAGTGATGTACGGGCAGATGGAAAGATTTTATGTGTAGAAAGCCACATGCATTATACAGATCGTGCACGATCTGACAAGTTTAAAACTTGCTTTCATCATAACCCAAACAGTTTCATAAATGTGGATTATTTAGTGGTGAGATTATCTATATGGAGCAGTTTTTCACACTTTTAGATCACTTCCATCGTGAGACAGAGATGGAAGCAATATAGTAAAATAACTACTTTGACACAGACACACAAACAGCTTTTTGTGTTTTGCTCCTAATCTGATACTACAAGCATTAATAATCTTGGCTCTATTATCACATTAATTTAAGATGAAATCGACGGTCTTTCTGTGTGGCAAAACTCAGTCCGGTCCAGATAACATTATCAGCCTTCCTAACTATCAGTGTGACAAATGAGCACTTTGATCTTGTTAGATAAGCACCGAATTCATTTGTTTAATTAAAACAGCCTGTCATGTGCCGAGACGGAGGTCATTTTAAAAACTGTTGAAATTAGAGCAGGTAATTAAGAGGAGCTGTGATAAGGTCCCCCGCGTAGAGAAACTGCATCTGCTGCTCATAGAGAGCCTTCATTTCTCCCCTGGGCGATTTCTCAAGGTCACTGGCTTTATTAAAGTTAGCCGGCGCCAGAGTGATAAAATATTTTATGGACTTGTTGGATAGAAGAGGTTTTTCATGATAAATCTGCGCCTGTAGGTGGCGGAATCTTCGGGCAGAAGCAATTAAAACATTCTGTTATTGTGTCTTTGAGGAGAATTTCGACGGCACCTTGACAAAGACGTTTGTTTGCGCGATGGAGTGTAGCGTTAATTATAACGGGGTTTGATTAAAGGTGGAGTACGGGAAGGGGGTGTCATTTATCCAGATGTATTCGGCGAGGGTCACGGGTTCCGGTTGGCACTGGCATACACACTCGGCTCAACTGGGTTGTTGAATTCCAGCCCGTTTTGTTTGGCCGCTTGGCGCATCCCTCCACTTAAGATTAAAAGAGCTTATGAGGTCAAACTGGCGTGTTGTGGTGTTCAGAAAACCGCAATCGTTTGTCAGAACGCGCGAGCGTTTTCTTCACCAATGCGGTTGGAGCTTCAAGCTCCCTTCATATTTGCTCATGTGATCAATAGAAAAATCCATTAAAATTCATCACGAGAGCTATCAAAACCAGAACGCTTGTGTAATACTAGACGACCAATCAATATTCGACATCATCGCAGGCGTGACTGGCCCTTCCTGTGTTGATTTAGAAGGGACCAATGGACAAGGTTAGGAAAATGTATGGAGAAACTGAGGGCACATAGTCTATTATAGTGGGTCACTGGGAGTCATGTTGAAGTGTGTTTAATTCCAGCTTGGAGCGAGGGAGGGAAATTGGAGCTACAGGCTGTGTGTTTGAGTAAATACAACAAGACTAGACTCTTGTTTGTTTGCTTTGTGTAATTGTCTGTGGTATATATGGATGTTTGTCTGTTTGAGTTAAATTATACTTAAAACAGCAAAATAGTTTGTTCTCCAAAATGTATTTGGTGGTTTGTGTATTGCATAATGAGAGATTGTGTTGTGCCGCAGACATAAGCAATGTTTCCTATTTACTGTAAGTGCAGGCCACGGTTTAACATTTAACGCATAATTTTTTAAGCTGACATTTATAGAAAGCCGAACCTTTTCTCCAAAACCTTCTTTGTTTCTGATCGTTTTATAACTGCGAAGTTCTCAGATCTGCAGTATCAAAGTAAGTGTGTTTGTGTATAATTGTAATATTCACTTTTTTAGCTGTTGTCTTCTGTGGATTCATTGATCTGAGAGTCTCTGAAGTGATACATCACACATCATCTGCAGTCAGGGCTGAAACGAGCTGTTCAGTCGGGGCTTTGGGCCTGCAGCTGATTCACTTAAACCGTCTCTCTGAAGCTTAGTATGTTGTGTGTCTTTCCTGGTTCCTAACATAAGCTACAGTTTTAAAGCTGCAATCTGAAACTTTCCGTCTCTCTGTCGCCATCTCTGTTTGAAGCATAAAATTGCAAGTTTTTGTACTTTTCATTATGTATGTTGAGGTCAAACTGACATCTCCCGGGAAATCGGACCTGATAGCTCAAATTATAAATCATTATTAAAAACTTACCATTGGGAATCGAGGTAAGAGAAGGAGACTGAACACTGATCTGTCATGTATAACGTATTTTTGTTCGTTTTTTTGCAGCTTTACATACATCACATCGTCGCCAATGACAGTTATATGTGTTAAATCTGTTGACTAAAGTCTTCTATCTGAAAAAATATAAAGGGAATTTTACACACTGTAAAAGTATGTAGTTAAGTTTTTTTTTTTTTTACCTAAACTGACCTTCTGTGTTGGTGTAACCGATGTAATTTTATTAGTCTGTCCAGTCTGTCCAGTCGAGTGCTGTATGAATTATTACGTAACTCATGTCAGAACAATCATATAGAGTATAAGATGAGTGCTCAGCACACGAACGCTGTGTCGACTGGTTTACTGCTAGAAAGTTTTTCTTTTTAGAAAGAGTTTTCTTTTAAACTAATGCTTTTAGACTTGCAGGTAAAGTGTCACATAAATGAATCGTACGATTTAGAATGTATGTATTAATATTACGGTGTATAAATCTAAAATGTACAGCTGTAGGTTTTTGGTTAGCTAAATGGCTTATGAACCATTCAATTAAACTGATTGTTTATTGAAGAATTGTGTCGTTGATCCACCTGCTCGGGTTTGTTTGCGGTCAGATGGCGGGTTTCCATCATCTTGGACGACCCTCGTGCGCCGGTCGCCCTCTGCCTCTCTCTCTTAGCACAGCTGCCTCTGCCAAAGTTCCCTGCTGTAGTGTTTCAGTCTCATACTAATTAATAGCTTTACTGCCTAATTACTAATACATCTCCCGCTTCACATTTCCTCACTGGCCTCTGAGGAACCCGCCTTGAAGGCCAGCTCTACACAGGCTTCACACAAGCCCAGCCAACCTGACACCCTGACCGATTGGACTGCTAAGTGCCAGCATGCCCGGCCTTCTTGAACTCTTTGAACTTATATTTAAGGCACTTAGCAGACGCTCTTATCCCGAGTCATTTGCTAAAAGTGCTTTAGCTTCAAACGCGAGACCGTGGTGGTCAACAGATGGTAAGTGTGCAGTTCTGAAAGCTATCTGCTAATCAATGTCTCACAAATGGCCCTCCTACCAGCATCTCCACCCACAAGACTTTCGCACAGTGAAACCAGTCTGATCCACCATGTAACTGCGCATGGAACGATCGCGCGATCCTTATGGACCATGACTTGATGGTCTCCTCACATTTCCCTCTGGGCAACCTTTTTTGGGTGGTTAGTGAAACGTTTTAAAAACATTGCCGAATTAAAAAATATTTGAATAACGTTTTTATGACCAAGCAATGAGGGTATGAAATGTCTTCTAACTGGACGTTTTGATTTTTTTTTTTTACTTTTTTTAACGTTCCTTGAAATTTTAAAATAACGTTTTTAACGTTTTTGTTATTTAGTGTAAATGCTGGCTAAACGTTTTTACAGTCTAAAGTTGTTCGCTGTGCATTATTTGTTTTCAGGGAGTGTTTAATGCTACATGATTCGTTATTAATTGAGTGAAACTCAAATTAAAACCACTCGAAAATGACATTGTTGTTATTTACCTACTGTCGCTCCAAATCTGTATGACTTCCTTTCTTCTGTGAAACACAAATGGGCCCTTATGTGCATTAAATTCTGCAGTTATGCAACAGTGATTGTGTGAGGAAGACAAAAACTGATTATTCACTCAAACTTTTTGTGAGAGAAGAAGAGTGATGTCCAATTCTTAAAGGAGGCTTTTTAATTCAAGTCTGTTCCTCACGAAATCGCTATCATAATGACTTCAGAAGACTTTTATGATAGTTTTATGGTACTTTTTCATATTGTTTTTTTTTTTTTTAAAAGACTCTTGTGAAGAAAGTACAACAGAAGAAAGTAAGTTAAGCATTTTGGAACAACATGAGCGTGAGTAAATAATGACAGAACGTTCGTTTTTGTATTTGTTGTTGATTTGCTTTAAATTGAATTTTTCTGTCCTCTCTGTTCTGCTCTCGCTGCTTTATCCAAACGTGAAATACAAGCGTTCCGATGCCGTTTGAAAGCTACATTTCCATTCATCTGGCTTCCAAAGACTGACTTTCTCTCTTCACTTTCCTGTACTTTTGTGATCTCTCTCTCTCTCTCTCTCTCTCTCTGGTATCACACTCTGGTTCTAGTTAGAATTCGATGTGCTGCTCTTTGTTTGGGTACATAAATCATAAGACCTGCAGCAGCACTGCAAAGGTCACTTCAAATCTCAAGTAAAATGGAGTGGAGCCCAGAGGGAGAGACCTCCTACTGCCAGCACACCACTTCCCCTGACTGAGTGTGTGTGTGTGTGTGTGTGTGTGTGTGTGTGTGCGCGCCAGTCAGTCCAGCACATCTCACATGCTCCAGTGCTCACAGGTGAGAGAGATGACCGTCATCAGTGATGATCATTTATTACTTTAATAAGAATGATATATACCATATCAGTAATATACACACACACACACATATATATATATACTGTATATCGTTTCATGCATGTATGTTTATATATATGTTTATGTCTGTTTAATTATTTTTTCTTATGTTTTGGAAATTGTAACACTTAAGTCTAAGAAATGATTTATTTCTTTGGCTTCACCTCACAGTTTTACTCCTAAACAAACATTTTGTAGCAGAATGTCGTACAAAAGCTTTGAGAATGTGTTCTGAATCAGACTGAGTTATGTAGAAGAACAGTTGTAAGAGATCTTTTCATTGTAAACTTGTTAGGATACTGAGTAACAACTGCTTTGGGTTTGCCGTGCGTTTGGACCGAATCGTAGGGAAGTTCCACTGCAGCTTATGTGGGGCGTGTTTTCAGAGTCGGGTCAGTACAGTACAGAGTTGAGTTGTTGGGGGTGTTTGGGGTCAGCGCTGAACGTTCCTGCCACTCTGTGATTCAACACTTGCTCTGAAGGCCACAGAAACAAATCCCCACTGCGTTTCATGAGGAGGCGAGAGAGAGACAAGTGTGCAGTTTTACCCCACCTCTCTCGTCCATCAGCTCACTGACAGCTTTATGACAGGAGCTGTTTCAGTCGCTCTCAGTCTCACTCGTGCACACACACATATACACACAAACTCATATTTCCCTTATAATTCAGAATGCTCATTCAAATCCGATTCATATCTTGTATTTGAACTGAGGTGGTCAAATAGGGTTTCGATTGTAGTGTGAATATAAGGAATTCAAATTAAATCTGAATTAAATGTAGAGAAATCCATAGGCAACTGCTGTAAACCTAGTTTGTAGTAATACATTTAAGCAATGATTATCCATCAAAGTAAACCAATACATCATATGCACACATTTTATATTTTAATTTAAAGTGTGATGCATTCCAGTTAAAATGATGGGCGTGGTCATTTCTGTTCAATTCAAATGCCAAATTGTCATTGAAAGCAAGTCAGTTTACTGTAGGTTTTACACAAATGTCGCTCTCACCTCTAAAACTCCTTTGAGTTTATGCATGTCGGACTCTGACCGGCGAAGAAAAATTGTGGTCGTGAACTTTCTGCTCTCTATTTTCCAGTTGTGAACTGTTATTTCTTACAGAGTAAGCACAAACGTGTGATAACAATCAGCCTGTATCTCTGCGGTACCAATCCCAGCATTCCGTTCAGTGCATAAGCCCCGCCCTCACATGAATAAACAATAGGGCCCGAGCAGGGAGGGTGGCGGAGCCACGCAGCCTTGCCTGCTTTCAATGAAAATCATGCAGTGCATGCAGGAAGTGGTAAGCAGACAGTGAGGGATGGAGGTACTGTAATCTCTCTGCTGGAGAGTGGGACGGGGCGGCGGCCAGCCGGGCTCAGCAGGCGGGGGGAAATAGCGACCGTGGCAACACAGCCTCAGCTGTGATCATTGTGTGTGCTCACGCCGTTGTGCGTGTGTTTGTCAAGCTCAGGTGTGGGCTATTACAGATATGTGTGTTAGTCTGAGTGGATATGGCAGAGACACCTGCTCTGTTTAAATGTTCCGTCTGTTTGATCTTAGGCCTGGTGCTACACACACACACACACGCACACACACACAATTCTGCATGGGTATATCAGGAATGGGCATATTCCTGAATCACGAGAAAGCAGCCGTATTTCGAATAAAGAACTTGGCGACTATTTTGGGGATCATTAAGTTTTTTGTACGCGTTATTTTCATGACAGTTAACTACACTTCTCCTCCCAAAATTCTCATTTCCATAATGTGTCCGGACATTTTACTTTTTAGTGATACTCATTACTCTCAGTGGTGGTTCTCAGTACATTCTCATTAATTTCATACAGTAAGAAGTTAAATATAACGTTTAAACACCTTCTCCTATTCCAGCTTAAAATGAGCAGAAAAAAATTAAGTTAGTCCCGTACTCCGAATTTGTCCTCGGCATTTAAGCCATCCTGTTAGTGAACACACATACACACACACACACATACACTGCAAATTGTGAACATACACACTGCAAACTGTGAACACACACCCAGATCAGTGGGCAGCACTTGTCTGACTCTCACACCAGTAGATCTCAACTGCTCCAACGGCCTGTTATATTATTTTTTAATTATTTTTAAAATGTCATTCTTTCCTTTGATTCGTGATCAAATATGAGCATGTAAAATCCTGAGGTTTCCTGTGGTTTCACCCGTGCGGCAGTTGTGTACGTCTGCCTTTGATATGTGCTTATGAAACTTATGACTCATAGGTTTTCCTATCGCTCAGGTAGACCTGATTCCAGATCAAATTTTAGAATAATTCACTCCACTTGGGCCTTTTTGAAATGAGCTTAATAAGAGTTTCCTTCCATCTCCCGCTCAATAACGTCGGCTCGTTGACCCGGGGCTTGATTTTTTATGAATCTTACCGCTGCATGTTGGGATTCGTCTGTACGTTTGAAAGATCTGGGTAGGTTTGAGAAAAGAGTGTGTGGTCACCACATAGCCTGGAGTATTCTACCAGATCCACTAATACGGTACAACTCTCTCTCACACTCTCTCTCTCTTTTTCTCTCCTCCAGACACAAATAAATAAGTGATATTTTCATTAATCTCTGCCTTCCTTCAAAATAATATGGTGGCTACTTCATAAAACATTGATGGCAATCTTTCATTATTCATTTTGGGGGTCCTGTTCTTTCGTTCCTGAAAGGAAATGAGAAATCGAGGGTGGGGTGGGGTAGACGCCGCCTGACAGACTGGAGGAAAGGAGGGATAACATGGTGGATGACAAGGCCGGGCAGAGTGGCGTTTTTGCATTATGTTTTATCTCAGTTCTGGCTGAATGCCATTTCCTGCCCGTGTTGGAGCTTATAGCTCAGACCGAGCTGAGTAGTGAAGTGAGGAGAGCGAACACGTATCCCAAACATATTTTCAGATTAACTACAGCTCCGATTGCTTCAGTCCCCCGGAGAACAGGTGACTCACAACTCTCCGAACATTTCACCACGTATGCAATATTAAACACCGTCAGATAAATACCAATAAACATATAAAAACATGCCGAAATTTCCCAGTAGACTTTTCTCTCAATCAACTTTCATCACAGCGGGCTTTTAATTTGACAACATAATGTTTCCTTGAAAGTTTAGCTGACCAATCGTTAACAATGGAAATTATAAGTAGCCAAAATACTGCACATATACACTGTATATATACGCTATACGACACGTTTTCATGAAGTTGTTGAATGGTGCACATTAATAATATGGATACACGCCATATCTTGTTTATGTGTAATTTGTGGTTAGTATAATGGATGCATGTATGGAGTACATTAAAGGTCACCTGTGTCTCTCTCACGGCCCTTTGCCTTCATTAAAAGCCACCATGAAAGCCTTCAGTATCGATTGGTGAGTTTCTCAAGAATGCACTTTGAACTCGCCACCATTATGGGCAGATAATGGTTGTTTGCATGTAGTTCTGACCAGTGATTTACAGCCATGTGTGTTTGGTGGGCCCTGTGGTGCTTGTGGCAGCCAGGTTGGATGGGCGGGTGGCAGAAAACAGCATTTGGCAGCTATTGGGATGAGAATAGGTGTATGTGTTTTTGATAATGAGGCCTAATTTCTTAATGATACAAAATGACAACGATGGCAGGCGATCTGTCAACCTATTCACTGGAAAGAATGGAGGAAAGGGGGCCGTATAAATGAGGGATATTGGAATTGCAGACTCCATGTTATCAAACCCAGCCAGAGCGCCGTGCCATTGCTGGAGATGAAGGACTTTGTATGCTTAATTAGACTGTTCTTTTGAGCACAACAGGTCAGAAATGATTTATAATAAACTATTTGTGATTTCAGAATGGCCGGCCTCTCGGAATCAGCACGCAGTGTTTTCAATATCGACTAGAGAGGTGACGAAAATATTTCTGCTGAGTTTCCTATGATAATGCTAAAGGTTAATTACTCTCTTTTTTTCCCCTGATGTGTAATTACTTTAAGTACAGTTTTGTGGCACAAATGAAAAGCTTATTAGCACATGCTAGGTACGCAACATGAAAAAGAATGTCTAATTCTAATCTTTTCATGGACATTGGCGCGTAACATGAACAAAAGGTTCTATAACTGTGTTAGGTTCTATAGCTGCAGAATAAACTCTATGCATTAGTCCGATTTGTCACGTACAAAGAATGTTTATGGCACAGTGGTGTTCCAACATCAAACTAACGCTATTGACTTTATAAGCGGTTTCGATCCAGGCTGCATCAGACTCATCAGTCGTGCAGGATCTCAGCAGGTTCTTGGCTGTTCGGCGTGTACTTTACATTCAGAAGACAGAGAGGTTATACTCAGTCGAACCCGTGCACGTACCCGGAGACACGCGGAGAGCCGTTAGGAATTTGCATGCGGAAGTGTTATATGTGAAAATGGCTTTGTGGAGCTCCATCGGGCTGAGTGATTTACCTTTTACTGCATAATGCCGCAGTTTCGAGCTCCTTCCCCGTTTGCAGGCGAAGTTCTCTCTCTCTCTCTCTCCCAACAGTAATCTGTCACTTCTTTAATAGAAGAACGTGAGACAGAAAGAGACAAAGTCGCCATTTTAATCTCTCAAGCACAAATTAAAGAGAACACAGTGTCCTCTGGTAAGCTCATAGAGAGAACGAATTACAGTCTGCTTTGCTAATCTATTTTTCTAATCTCCCTCCATGAGTTATCTGTTTGGATTGTTTACACGCCATGAGAGTTAACACTTTTTCCAGCTGCAAACTAGTACATAATGCATTTTGGTAATGGTTGGTTTTGTCCTTTACTTAGCCGAAGGAAATGTCTGTATAATTCAAGTAGTGTCACATAAGTAAGATATCCACACAGCTATCAGTGTTGGTATTCCATTAGCCAATCAGATTAGAGGACCAGAACTAAGTGTTGCATAAAGATGAAAAGAGACATTTCTCTCTATCAGAACATGTGAGTGTGTGTTTGCCTGGTGTGTGTGTGTGTGTGTGTGTGTGTGTGTGTGTGTGTGTGTGTGTAACCGGTTGCATCTCGTGCAGGCAGTCTTTGGCCAGTACCCAGCTGCCCCTGCTTTCACACTTGTGTCCAAGCTCCACACACACGTCAATCAAACACGCTGGCTCCGAAGTCACAGCACATCTGAGACTCTGTGGTATCTTTATCTTGCTTGCTTCCTCACGTTGTTCTGTGCTTCAGTAACACAGAGCACAAATCCACTAAACCTGCATCATAAACATGAAACCACAGAAGAAATCAAATAACTGGGTAGAAGCGATCTATGTCAAAAAAATAATTGTTTGTTTGTTTGTTTGTTTGCACCAAGGTGTCAATAGTAATCTTGAGGGAAAATATCTATTAAAAAGGTTTTCGTTGTAGTTGTATTTGCGGTATTGGATTTATGATTAAATAAAATGTAAATAAGTTTTTTGAAATAAAAAAATAGAAAATCTTAGTGGTCCTAAAATCTAAAGTCTATTTTCTTTTATTCCCCCCTTTGGATGAAATATGACCCAGCCATTTCTTTGTAAGATTGACCCATTTATCTTTTATAACAGGCCCAGAACAGATATTACTTTGTCTCTCTTCGAAATAGAAGAGAAAATAAATGCTTAAAATCGTCATATTCTTCACTTTATACTTACAATGTTTGTCAGAATTTCTTCTACCAAAAACATTTGATCATATTTTGTTTTACATGAACACATGACTGGTTCCTTTTTGTTGCTGTACCTTTAATATATGCATAAATTATGTAAATGACCTCTGTTACGATTGGCTGACCTCTATGAACCAGTTGCTGGATACTGAATATGTGTTGATATGTAAATATGGGTGGTGAATGTTTGTATATGCCTACGTAAGAATTTGCAGTTTTTCAAAAGACCAAAAATAAGATTTTTTTAATGGTAAAACTAACTGAAAGCTTGTGCAGAAACCTGTGTCTGTCTGATCTGAGAGGGACTCAGAGGAACGTGGCTGATCTGTTGTTTCATCTGGGTGTAATTGGGATGTTTGAGTGTCTCCAGTGTGGCGTGTGGCACTGAGGGGATATGCCAAAAGCACAGGGTGAGGAGAGTAATGTGGAGTGCTGTCTGTCTGCCTGTCTGTCTGACACAAGCTGTGTCTACTTCAGTAAATACCATTCCCCATATCCCTCCAATGGTTTTCATATGAAAGATATTTACTTTTTCCCGCCCTTAACCCTCACACTAACCTGCTGACTTAACCACAGTACATGATTTGGTCGACTTTATTTCGTTTTTTTACCTTCTTTATCAAGAACTGACTAAAAAGTATCAAAAGTCGATAGTCAGGACCACTTTTTAGTCTGTTCTTGATATGTTATTATATTATATATATTATTGAGGACATTTTAAAGTTGCAATCCATAACTTTTGCCTCTCTACTGCCATCTCTGTTTAAAACATAAAATTGCAGGTTATTTTTCATACTGTATGTATGTTAAAGTCACATGTAGCCAAACTAACATTTCTCTGGAAATCAGGCCCAGCTCAGCTCAGATTATAAATCATGATGATAAACTTATCGTTGTGAATCAGGGTACGGCGTTCATTTTTAACCCCGAAAAAGTTACGGATCGCAGCTTTAAAAGATTAGCGTTCACAAATGTAACCAAAACCTATATGGATACATCTGTCCCCAAATAACCCCCCCGTCTTCCCCTTTGCCCCAGTGTTGTGTACACACACACACACGCACACACACACACTCTCCCTCTGTGAGTCTGTGGCGGGAAGTTAATTGGCAGCATCTGGTGTTTGGAAGGCAGCGTACCCTCCCAAACCCCTTCACCCCCCCTCCTCCCCGGGCATCTGGAGACACCAGTCTGGCTGTGGGCACCAAATATGAAGCAGGGTGTGTGGGGTGGGGTAAAAAAAGAGAAAGCCAGAGATGCAGAGAGCAAACCTGCAGCTGGCACGCTTGCCAGCGGGGATATGGTCAGACAGACCGCAAGCTGTGCCAGGCAGGGACGCCCCCGAGGGACAGATGGCTTACAGATCTGGACAGGGTACAAGAAGAGAGAGAGTCAGAGAAAGCAGAGGCCCTGACAAATGCAAAAAACTGCTTTAAAGATTAGAATGAAGCACTTAGAGTTTGGCAGTGTCATTAATTTTGGACCAGTAGAGCAAAAGCCATCTGAAAGAAACCAGTTTGGTAGTTTTAGGCAATAGAATGTACAGCAGTATTGAGATAACTGACGTGCTTATAGATTTGTTTGCAGTAGAAGTATTTGTTGATGCAGTAACATAGTTTTGTGGTGTTCCAAACTATCATGTGCTCTTGAAAGGGAAGGTTTTGATTAGAACTAAAAAGGGATTTACAGAGTGCAGCCTTTAGAACCTTTTAAAGCTCCACAAAGAACTGTGAACTTCTCTTGTTCTTTGAAGAAATGTACTGCTTCTTCAGGAAACCCAGAAATCCATATGCTTATCTACACAATGACCAATATATATTATATATATATATATATATATATATATATATAAAAAACAAAGCTGAACGTTTTTGGTAATTTACTGACCCTAAAAAACCTTTCCAAAAAATTATTGTAAAACCTTTGTAAAAACTGAACATCCTTTACATTGTTTATACTGAACAAACTATGAGAAAGAAGTGATTGGCTCTTTTGTAAAAGGGCGGGGCTTCCGGTTCTACTGCCGCCATGTTGAGTTTTACGATTGCTTTGGTTTTCATTTCTACAGACTCTGTGTGTCTTCTCATACTGTGTCTGTTTTGAGTCACCAGCGCTCTGACCTTCAGCTGGCTTTTACCGTCTTGCGCTGATATCACTTCCTCTGATACCTTATTTAGCCGAGTGTGATATTGGTTTGATCTTGCGTGAGTCACCTTGTGCGGTATTGGACAGAAAACACCAGTGACATCATTGCTGCTCATCTCTGTTTTCATTACAGCCGCAAACATCGGCCCGACTTCGCCAGCACGTCCAAATGTCACTCGATTCACTGCAAATTCACCACTGCACCTTCCAATATCACCTGACGCAAAACACATTTATGTCTTAACATTAGCAACGAATAACTGCTAACATAATATTAACGTAACATTGTATGTTTTGTGTAAGCCCCCAGTTTGCTAAAGGAAATATGCCACACCCAGAAAATTGCACTGAAATGGTATTAGCATTAGTAAATTTGCCCTTTAGTATCCAGCTGATGTACTCCAGTTTATATTTCCCAGAAGGCATTGCTACATTTTGCAGTTAAGAACTGTTTTTTTGCACTTGTGTGTGGCAAACTAACACTTGCTTGTTGACTCATGGACAAATCAGAAGTGATGATGTGTTGAGTTTAAGAGGAAAGTAAACCCAATTTCTGTCTGCTCTCAGCATCGCTACACCAGCGCTGCCTCGGGCTGCATTAGCCAGCACTGCCAGTGATGCGGCTATGCAATCTCAATGCAGCCCTGATGCCCACATCTAATGGAGCTAATGTGAATGGATTTCAGATTGTATCTCTGCCATCTCTTATGCATTGACTCTCATCCCTTTTTGCCATTTCCCAGTCTCTCCAGTTCCATCAGTGTGTGTGTGTGTGTGTGTGTGTGTAAAACAGAAAGTGGGGATAGAGTGCAGACTGGCGCCAGGCTGTCTCCTGAAGTCCACTCCACCTACTCTGCTGATGCAGTCAACCAACATCTCAGCTGTCCCCCGAGAGACAGAGAGAGAGAGAGAGGGAGAGACTGCACACCTGCATCAGAGCTCCCCCCAACTCTTTTTTCCACTGTCTTTCTTGTTAAACACACGCGTGTGTACTCTGTTTTTGTCATTTGACATGTTTACACCTTACTAGGGAACATCAGTCATCATCCCAATAATAAGTGTTTGTTGTTGTGGTTCCTTGTACACATGTTATCTGTAGTGCTAAACGTGGTTTACCTAAAACAGATTTTAATTCTGTTAGTAAAACCGTGTTTAGTGAATTTATTTTGGCATTTGAGATAAATCGTGTCGCTTCTGTACCATAAGCACAACTGCACACGTGAACTAGATTTTTACATTTTGGCTTTTCCATACAATATAATGCTGTTGTGTGGCTGTATTTGGTGGCCGCTGTAAGCGATTGTGTTGTGTAGCAGTTGCTGTAGTTTTCTGATGTAACTTATTTAGTTGCAGGTTTGTTCTGAGTGGTTAGTTGGTGATGTCTGGCCCAATTCAAAAGATCTCAAATCAGAATGAACTTGTGATTTAGTGGTTCAGCTCAGGTCCTTCCTTCTATTCAAATAAACAGATGTTTTATCACTGAGAATCTGGCACACTTTTCACACACAGAAGAGTTGCTTTTACACTCAGATTAATAATTTGTTGTTATGGGAATTATGACGACACCAGCTGTGCTCCTGAATCTCAGATGTCCCTCTAGAGCGGCTGAGTTCTCAGGTGGAAAAGCCTGCAAAACCACAGAAAACCAACAAGTAAACACACACACACACACATTCACACCAGGGCACCTCTTAGCCGTCACCCTGTCTGGCTGTTATTACCCTCTTTTCTCCTACACACACCTGCTCCACCCCCTACAGTCTGTGTGTGTGTGTGTGTGTGTGTGCGCCCTGTGTGTGTGCCCTGTGTGATTCTTTGCCCCGTGCCCCATGAGGGGGCATGGCGCCATGTTGGCGGCTTCTTAGGGCTCATCTGCTCTGTGATAATTACCCCAGACATCCCTCAGCGCGGCAGGGCAGCCACTTACCACCGTGGGGTCACACATATGCAAACACACACACACACAATATTACCGCTGTTCACCACTGCTGGGTCTCTGCCTGCCTGTGGCTTTACTATACACACTATGCGCACACTCTCTCTCTGTCTCACACACACACCATTACGCTGCTGCTGCAGATGGGATGAGACACCTGGGACACACAGCTCTGCATATGGGTGTTGTGGAGTATTATAAGGATGACGCATTAGAGTATAAAAGGAGGGTCACATGTGCCCCGGGTGTGCAGACAGGCAGGGCGTGGTCCATATTTTCCCTTCATTATCTTTTTTGCTTTTAATAAGTGTGATGCAATATGAGTCATTTCGGAAAAAGGCGGGTCATCGCCTTGACTACCTAAACCCAACATCTATGGCCATCTGCTGGCCGAGGTGAGAGCGCACAAAACACACGTAAACATGTAAGATGTGTAGCGTTCTCTATACCCAGCTGCATGTAGATTTTAATGTATTTGCCCGACACATTTATATAAAACTGCTTAAATGGACAGTTCACCCAAACATGTAAARCAGTTTCCATCACCCTCATGTCATTCCAAACCCGTGTGACTTGTCCTTCTGGGTAACCCAAAAGAAGATAGATTGAGAAACGTCTCAATGGTTTTGTGCCACTATTGGTTACCAACATACTTCAAAATATCTTCTACTAACAACTTTTTTGATATATAGCTGATCTATAACATTAAAAAAACACTCTACTAATGTTACTGCAAGAACAATTTTGATATCTCTGAGGGAACATTTAGAGAACGTTAGCAGAGCACGTTCCCTGTTAGCGGGGACAACATTAATGTGCTCTATGCAAAACTGTTATGCTGATTAGCCTTTTTAGCTAATCAACACTATTTTAGCTATTCACTTTTTAGCTCCTGTAGGCTATGGTGTAACTTTTCCCCTTCCTAACCCTGTGTATTGTTGAATAGTATTATGTTCCAAATCTCTCCAGCACCCCTGCAACACCGACAGCTTAATCTTACGGCTAATCTGAACACAGACACACGCGGGAATATCCATGTCCTGTCTTAGTTTCTTCGTTTTTTTGAAGATAGTCCAATGTGTGGTGGTGCATTTGAAAAGCCCAGCTGGCATCCTGATGTTCCGGCATTATCCGTCCAATATCACCCCTGAGATCCCCGCACGCTATTTCGTCTTGTCGGGCAGCAGTCGTAAAGAGCTCTAGGTTGGAATATATTAGCCTGAGAGTTTGTCTCTTTCTGTCTCTCCGGGGTGTAAGTTTATGATCTGAACTGTAATGAGTGGATGATTTACGAGCCGTAAAGACAGCGTGATGGCCCGGGTTTTAGCGCTAATATTACACGTGTCCCCCCGCGCTTGTGAAGAGGACTGCAGCTCAGCCCCCAATGTGCGCGTACGCGCGCGTCGTCGTGCTAGCCGCGCACATTTACCATCATGATAGCACTCGATGTACACGCTAATACTGTTCCCTGGATTTCATAAACACTTGAGCTGAATTCCGCTATGCCTCTCAATCTAGTGATCTGCTAATAAATCACAATAGACTCAAAGCTTGTTAAACCCCTGCAGACTCACTTAGCATTAGTGAAATAAAATGGTGTAGTGTAAAAACATTAGCAGCTCCCTGAAGTTCTTTTTAGGACGACGCTTTCTCTGAATGAGACGGTCTGTAGTCATCGCTACAGGTTTGTATTCTAGCTCATCACTGCTCTTAAAGTGGCAGGTCACCCAAAAGTGAAAATTTGATGTACTCACTGTCATGCTGTTTCAGACTTATAGACTGCCAGGGAGTAACCACCCAGAACAACTGCATAGCAACGCCCTGGCAACCAGCCACAACACGCCACATTTTCTTATTTTGCAAAGGCAAACACCACTCAGATTTTCACCACTCAAAGTTAAAAGATATTTAGTTTGGTTATCTGTCTTGTCCATTATTTGCACTTCCTGCATCTCCCTCTGCACTTCCTGTGTCCCCCCATGGGCCAATGCGAGCCCTTCATTTTCCTATCTCTAATTCTCCACGTGCGTCCGACACTTTCTATCATTTAGGGAATCACACAGCGAATTCACATGCCTAAAACCCTCATTTCAAACGTACACACACATGGACAGCTCGACCACAAAGAAAGCGAGGTTGCTTAGTAACTGTGCCATCCAGTTCTTTCCTTCTGTCTGATTCATGTCCCAAATGATAGATCAATCACAGGAGGGCCACTCCACTGCCTCTCACATTACAGTGGCAAACCCAGAGAAAGAAGACCGTATGAAATCTAGAACAATAAACACATTAGAAGAAGCATCACTTGTTTGAGCAATAATTAGACAGCTAGCAAATGTAGGTTGTAAAAATGTGTCACAACTGTTTCTATTAGGCAACAAAAATGTTAATGTATTTTGAATGTTCTAGGAATATGTCTAGGTTTTTTAGACATCATATTAACATTTTTGCTTGGTTATTCAACGTTCTTGTTCTGTAACGTTTTTGGAACATTCCCTTAACAGCTTAAGAAAACCTTTTTGATACATGATACGTAATGTAATAAAAGCGTTCAACTAACGTTACTGCCAGAAGTTTGTATATCATTGAAAGAACTTTTAAAGAACGTTCTAGGAATGTTCGCTGTCAGTATGAGCTTACCTCCAGGGTCAGAGGAGGTTGCACAGATCTCGACACACAGAGTATCATGGTCCATGATGAAATGTAATGTCCCCATATGTAATGGATCCTGGGTTTTCTTCTGTTGCTCAGCTCTGTTTGTCAGAAGAATGAGAGAAGAATTGTGTCATTTGACACATTCATGCTCATATTTGAAACCATTTAACCTTCAAAACATTAAACACATGACAGGCAGGGCTCTTAGAGGAATAAGAGAGGGAGGAAAAGAGAGAGAGAGGAAAACGGGTACCACGCCGATGACCTCTACGCTTGATTGATTTGAGAATATAGACAAGATGTACCGCTCTGTATGAAAGCTAGCAATTTTCCCCTCCGTCTAGTTCCCTTCAGAGGGAAGCCGACAGCCGCGGCCGATCAAAGGCCCCGTCGTGTTCTTGCTAGCGTAGTTGAAAAGCGCTGCGATGGAGAATGACACCTCGGTACGGACCCAGACGTTTAGCTAATAGCACGCACGCGTGAGCTGGCGCGCTACGAATAGAGATACAAGCGCTAGCCGCTAGTCACTGATAGCCCTTCTCACACAGGTAGATAAAGTTTCTATTTCTTCCCTCGTTCGCTAACAAGTTTCGAAAAACTCTCTCATTTCATATAAACTCGGTGACCTTGAGCTACAGGCGGTGACCTTTTCTGGAATGAAAGGAGAGTTGGAGAGTGACATCTTGCTGTGTGTGTTTCTCAGGGTGAGTACCGTGTTTGTGTGTGTTCGTGTGTGTGTGAAACGCTAAGGCTTTGGGGGGGACGGCTGAATTGTTAAGCCGTGTGTGTGTTAGGTTTGGGGGGGACGGCTGAATTGTTAAGCCGTGTGTGTGTGTTAGGTTATTGTGTGCCAGTCTTTTTTCCCTGCTTCCCCTTAGACGCACAGCGAGATAAATGTGTTTGGGAACGGGGGGCAGTGTAGCACATCCACCAGCACAGGGAGGCATGGGCCACTATCATTTAGATAAAACAAATTACCAGCAGCCACAACAAGAGGAGAGAAACTGTGAATGATAGAGGGACAGAAGATGCATTGCAGTAAAGATAGAAAACCGCCCGGCAGGTTCAAGATTCACCAAGCGCTCTCTCTCTCTCTCTCTCTCTCTCTCTCTATCACAAGAGGAGCAACACACAAAGCTATTTTCTCCGACCAATAGCGGCGCAGCGGCGCGGGAAAGGCGAGCAGTAAATTCCCGCTGGGTAATTAAAATCAATAGCCACGACTCGCTCAGTAGCCAACAAGGTCAAACGCTGGAGAGGAACTGGGATAATGCCTAAACAGATAAATAAAAAAATAAAGTGAGGTGTCACGGCGTTTCATTAACCCTGCGTGGGGAGAGGTGTGTGTGTGTGCGCTGAAATCTGGTTTGCAGGGTACTGCTGATCCTAACCCCAGCCAGACACAGGCCAAATACTGCGGCAGCCACGGCTAGCCCTGACATACACACATTTTGTGTGTGTGTGTGTGATGCGCGTGCGTACGTTTATAGGGTGTGTTTATGAATTACTAGAGTTGAATGGTGTGTAATTGAAGATGAATGTCGTGTGTGTTTGTGTGCTTGTGTCACTCTGTGTCTAAGTGTTTCGACTTTAATGGCTGTTCGTGTGAGTTGTGTGGGTCTTTCTGTGACTGCGACTGTAGTGAGTTTGTTGATGATGGACAGAAATCTGGCAGTAAGACTGTCATACGTTACAGTAGATCAAGTGAGTTAATGTAATTTTGAGATCCTCACCCCAGAGGATTTCTCTATTTGATCGTTCATTTGCTTTCTTTTCCTACACCGAGAAAAACTAATTCACTTTCATTTCAGCTCAGTGCTTCACTTAAAGTCTGGGATTGAGTGTGTGTGTGTGTGTG
>JAZGTI010006217.1:0-23830 GCA_036877585.1 Botia kubotai | reverse complement strand
TCTCTATCTCTCTCTCTCTCTCTCTCTGTCTCTCTCTCTATCTCTCTTTATCTCTCTCTCTCTCTCTGTTGTATGATATGATAGGAGAACATACTGCTGTATGTGTGTGTGTTCAGTATGTGTTATGATGTAATGTAGACGGTGTGTTTGGTGTTGTGAGAATGATAAACACAGCACTCAGTACTCGACACACTCGAGGCGTCTTTACTCCTCACAGTCCTCATAAAACACAACAGGTGAAACACCTTCATTTACAGACGCAGAGAGGCCTGCTGGTGTGTCACCTGTCGTTATTATGACAGATGACAGATTTATTGTAAACAATTCTGTGCTATATGTACACACGTCCATAATTATGCTTGTTTTAATCTCACAAACACTGACTTCATGGTACACGGTACGTGCCTGCATGCATGTGTGAGTTATCTGTACTGTAAGCGTTTCTCTGCGAGGTAAGACAGCATGCAGTAATGAGCTGTTGCCAGTGTTGAGCTCCTCTCGGTCTGTGTGTGAGTCAGACAGGAAGAGAGCTCTGACACACTGTAAGAGATTCCAAAACTGACAGAATGTGTGTGTACAGACGGATACAGTGTTTCATTGTGGGTAGTTGATTAGCTTTCGTGGTTGTTTTTTTAACTGCAGTTGTTTTCATTGTTCCTCTCTCAGTTTAATTTATGTAAAATGTATAATTTATGCATTTTTCATATTTCATGAGTATCTCAGAGAAAAAAAGGATGGAGAACACAAGATAAAATCCAGAAGAGAGGAATGGAGAGAAACATGCAGTCTGTTTTCTGAGTGAAGCTATTTTAAGATTCACAGCTGTGCTGTCATCACAGTTCCTCTCTCTCTCTACAGTAAATTAAAGCAGCTTTCATCACCAGCAATAACTCTCCACATCATGACTTACACGTTAGTTTGATGTAATCAAAGCGAATTCCAATTTAAGAAATAGTTTATAAAAGATGACACACAAAAATCTACTTACCCTCATGTCTTTCCAAACACAGAGGACTGTCTTCCCTCTGTGAAACACAAAAGAAGATATTTAGAAGATATTTAGAAGAATGTTATAAAAAATGATTTTTGACATGATTTTTCATGTCTGAGTGAAGATTTTTTTAACCCAAGCTTAACTGTTAGCAAGAGTTTAGTTTGTGAATTGTGATTACAGATTGATGGGAGACATTTGGTGTAAGAGCTGTGTAAGGGCTGTGTTGTAATATATAAGACAAAAGCTACAGCCACTGTTTCAGACAGCATGATATGTACAGGCCATTCCTGCTGCCCAGCTAGCGCATTAGGTATAATGTTCTGTTGAATAGAAACCTTCTGGTTGGCTTGAACAAAGCTGACTGCTGATGCATCATGGGTAATGTGCTTCAGGAGTGTAATGCTCAGTGTTGTTGTTGTTTCTGCTCAGAGTCCTCCAATGCTTCACTGCTGACCAATGCTGAGAAGATTGCTACCATAACTACCACACACACACCTCAACAGCAAACTGTACTTGAGCCAAGGTACACACTACACACCTGCACTACAAAGCAAGCACACTATCCAACCATTAACCTGAGACTTTATTCACAAAATAACTAACTTAACTTAAGAACACTCCAGTTTTCCAGTAAACGGATTATTACAATGTATGAAATATTTATTTCTCAGAAACAACACTAAACCAAAACAGGAGTCTTTCGAGTTCAAGGGTCCACAAGCTCCGCCTCCTGCAGCCCCAACACAGACTTCAAATCAGGTACGTCACTTCCCCTCAGCACTTGTATTTCTGTGACATGATTTCATCCTCTCAGAGACACCAAAAACTGAATTTGTACAACACATTTTACACTCAAGGTTCTAATACGGTCTCTGACAGTAAGGTGGTGTGGTAGACTTTGAGTGTGTTGATGCTTCTGTCCAGCTTCTTCTCAAAAATACCTCCAGAATCAATAATTCATGTGTGTGTGTGTGTGTGTGTTTCAGGATGCTGAGTTGTACTCTGTTGAACTGGAGAGGGACAGTAAAGGTTTTGGTTTCAGTCTCAGAGGAGGGAGGGAATATAACATGGACCTGTATGTTCTGAGACTAGCAGAGGAGGGAGCGGCTGTGAGGAACGGAATGATGCAGGTGAGTGTCATGAGCTCTGCTTTTGAATGTGAATCAAGAAATCATTGTTATGACTCTGGATCTGGAATCAGATTGATCTTAAATCAGCCGTTCATTAGTATCATTACCAAATGAATTTCAGTGCTTCTGTGTTGAGTTCTGTAGCAGAGCGTCTCTGTGAAGTGCAGTAAGCTGTCAGCCGAAGCCTCATTTTTGTGGAAATCGTGTTCTCCTGACGACAAGCGCTGACAGATCACCAGAGACAGAGACAGAAAATAGAACAAAGATATTTAAGCTTCATCTTCATCTCTGTGCACGACAGTGTTGATGTCGCTGTTGTGTTTGGAGCTTTATTTCTTTCTACCCAATTTAGGTTTGATTGAACCCTGTTCTTTATTTATTCACTCTCCGTCCTGGTTCTCTCTCTCTCTCTCCCTCTCTCTCTCTCTCTCTCTCTCTCTCTGTCAGGTTGGAGATGAGATCTTGGAGATCAACGGCGAGAGCACCAAGGGCATGAAGCACGCCCGCGCCATTGAACTGATCAAAAACGGTGTCAGAAAGGTCCATCTGATCTTACGGAGGGGCGACGGCTCCGTGCCCGAATATGGTGGGTCAATCTATGAGAACATTCCCTTCTCCCCCATCTTCACCCCTTGAGGAGTCCCCCAACAGGCTTGACAACACCACCTCTTGTTTCCTGCACAATGGCCCGTTCTTCTGACCTCCTGCTGGGTGCTGGGCCTTCTGTCTGCTGTCGTCCCTCTCTGAGAACTCTGGGATGTGTGGCTTTTGGGTGCTGGTGGTTTTTGGCACAAGCTTTTCTTGATACTTACGAGAGCAAAGTCACGGTAGCAAATACACTAGCGTTTCTAAAACTGGATATATGTGTATCGTTTATTAGCGAGAGAAAGAAACTTCTCCATGAGCAACATGATATTTATGATATTTATTGAGATGAATGTAAGCTACTGAGAAGAGTCCTCGAGGAGACTCGATGACTTCACACACCTTCTGCTTTCATTAGCTGTTACATGTCCACGAAAGCTCTCAATACTGCGTTCAGCATACTCACAGTTTTTGCAGGTTGTACAACAACTGAAGTTCATCAGATGGTCTTGAGCTCCACTGATCCATTGTTGATTTTTGTATCTACAGATTTTTATGGGAAGTTCTTTACTTTACAGACAGAAAAGCAACTCGCTTCTTGTCAGTGCCGCATGATGTCAGTGAATATAGGAATTTTTCAAGTTCCATAATATTTATGGAAAAAGTCGTGCTAATTTGCTACTGTTTTCTCCATGTATTGCCATTTGAAGATGTTGGTTCATGTATTGTGTTGAGTTCAGAATATGATGTACTGTTCACCAACACAATATCTCTGTTGTCTATTTTTATACCATTTTGTACTTGTTTTTCTCATGTTCTCTTCACGTCTCATCACTCTTGATTTATTTCTGTTTGTAATGTAAACTGATGCAGATTGTGTGTGTGTGTGTGTGTGTGTGTGCACATAACTGTGTTAAGAAATCCACATCTTACATCTATGAGTTGATTTGCTGTGTGTGTGTGTGTGTGTGTTGGTTTCTCACTGGTGGGGTGTTTTATTGACAATCTCTGTCTTTGACTACTTGATGAAATAAACACTGTTTCCATGGCAACAGAGCATAATTCTCTCTCGACTGTTGTTTCAGGGATCTAAATTCACTGCTTCTCTCTCTTCTTGTTTTATCTTCTTCTGTTGTTATGGGCTCTTCCTTCCACCCATAGCGATGGTTGCTACCCAAGCCGCTGCTTGTGTGAATTCTGAAAAGACAGGAGAAGCTGCTTTCCACCAAAATCCGAGCACGGTTTGTAGATCCGCTGTTCAGTCTCATCACCTCTCCGGCAGCGTGCTGTCGCTTTCACTCAGCTGCTCTGTGCCTTGCAAATTCATCTTCATCACAGTCTTCATCCTCTGCGCTGTGGTCACACCTGATGTTGTGAACTGAATGAGTGGATTCATAGAGTTCGCTGACGTCCCCACAGATGAAGTAAACGCTGTCATCAGCCAATGCAGTTGTTTTATTACCTGCTGGTGTTTATTCTTATTTTTTGTCATCATTATTTTTTGTTAACATTTGCCACTCAAAAGCTATAAACAGCTGCAGGTCAATCATAAAATGTTTCTAAAGCATGATAAATACGTTTTCCTTTAAATAAATGAATTTATTTAGCTCAAAAGAAGTTGAAATTCTACAGAAGCAGTTGTGGACACTGAACGGTTTGCCTGCGAGTTTAATCAGTTTACACCTCAGGTTTGTTTTGTCTGTTACATCATCATCAGGTTAATCATGCACATGTATCTTTCACAGACACAGTTTATTTAAAGTGCATTCGCTTATCAAATTGACCAACATTTAAAACGCATTCAATGCATGAGCTGTCGTGATATCAGATAGTGTCATTATCATACGCATCAGCTCTAATGATGTTTCTCATTCTTGCTTGAAGAACTGCTCCATTACTCTGTCAGTGTTTACAGTGATTAGCACGCTGTACGCCAGTACGCTGGCCAATCATCATCTAGTCATAGTAATAGTTTATAACTCAGGATAGTATCACAGTGCAGCTGTGATAAAAGCATATATCACATTTCTGGTATGCAAATAACATGCACCTGATCAGGCAACATGTCATTGTGGAGATTACCCATAATTCCTCGTGTCTTCCAGATGGCGTCAACGACGACAACGGCACCAGTGCACAAACTGTTTCGAAAGTGAACGCAGCTCCTCCTGAAAGACGACCCCACCCACCATCGGAGTCCAGCTATCAACCAGACCTTCACAAACCATCAGGAAATGACGTCAGGAGGTCACGGGAGTCGGGTCACCATGGGCAACACGGCCACCGTTCAGACCATCGTCACCACAACCACAGACAGCGATCACCAGAGAGGAACAGCAGGAGCGGGGGCCATGGAAGTTCAAGGCCTCACAAGAGGAGGGACGAGACGAAGGGATCCAGCACGGATGACGCGTACCATCCTCACCATCATCATCATCACCATGGCAACCACCATCACCACCAGAGGCATCGCTCCCCAGAGAGGCACAGAGCTCGGAGTGCTGACAACACCTTGGATAGCCGGTATGGCCAGAGACACGGGCGTTCAACTGAGGGACAGCACCATCATCACTCCTCCCCCCGAAGGCACAGTTCACCTCACCGCTCCCCGTACCGATCCGGGAATCGGTACGAGTCTCCCTCAAGGCGGCCTGCAGTTATTTCCAATAAACACTACAATGGTGAGTCAGACAGAGGGCTGGATATGACCTTAAATGAACCTTCTCCTCCAACATTTCCATCCCGCTCGGACAGCATTCCCACTGTTAGGGAAATTCCAACCCTGGACCGGCTGAATCGAGACACTCTGCCACGGGAGCCAGCAGGCTACTTTGAACACCTTTCCCCTACGGAGCGCATGTCCCATGACTCTTCTGTTCTCCACGGGGCATTTCGTGACAATGCCTTACCAAGTGTTAGGACGCCTGACTCTGATTCGGCCCTCCGGAACTACAGTTCACTACTGCGGGGTCGCTCCCCTGTGAGAGATGAGGGCAGACAGGGTGGAAACCCCAGAGTCCAGTCTCCAGAGTCCAGCACATACAGAACGAGGAGTCTTGGCCGTGGTCTGTCTGCTATCAGAGGATTCCGAGATGAAGATGAAGAGGACGGCAGATCCCAGCTGAGTGATTACTACAGCACACTCCGATCCAATTACAGCAGAGCCAAAAACAACATCAGACCTGAGGTGAGGAGGAAACACTATAAAGACAGTCCCAAAGACCTCAGCATCTGATGGACACCATCCACACGCCTTCATCCAGGAACTGCGCAGACATGGGATGCTAAATTACTCCTTCAAAATCTGGTGTTTCTTCACGGTGGAACATCTTTAACTTTCAACAGCAGAAGAATGATTGTTTTTCCTTCCACAGTGTCATTTTTGGTTGTTTCTGATCCTTTTTTATAAATCTGCTATCAGCTCTGCAGAGTTGGACAGCTATGTATAAAGAAAACGATTATGTGCCTCACAGTACCACTCTTGGTGTTTTTTTGGATTACAGTTGAATTATGAGAGTGTTGGTTACAGAGAGTCTCTCTCATGCACCGAGCGGCTCAGTTCATGTGCTGCTGCTCACACAGCTACTGTGCATGTCTTTACACTCTTAATGTCCTCTCTCTCTCTCTCTCTCTCTCTCTCTTTCTCTCTCTCTCTCTGTCTCTCTCTCTTTCTCTCTCTCTCTTTCTCTCTCGCTCTCTCTCTCCCCCAGTGCCACTGTTTTTTAGACATTTGGCCAGAGTATAGCACAAGCCTGCATTTGTTTGTATATTTTTGACAGTTTGCAGTATGTGTACATTCAGAGATGATCATTTTAAAAAGAATGAAGGGACAATGAAGTAAAAACTATGATGATAATGTTAAAAAAATAAAAACAATATATATACACAGTTTGATGGTCTGTGGTCTGAATCCAGTGAGGAGAACTCGTCTGGGGTTATCAGATGAGTGAGAGAGCTTTTCTATCAATGATGTGAGTTTAAGGAGACGTGCAGGAGGAGCTTTGTTCTGTGCATCACTGGACGTTTATGGACTGCTTACAGGTCATATGAATTATTAATTACCTGAACAACAACCTTCACTTCATATACATTCATGAAAATAGAGGCAGATCATATTTAACAGGTGGATATTTTAACACTGTGAAATATGACTCTGCAGAAGAACATTCTGTGTGACTGAGAGCTTTTCACTGTCTGACGTCAGATTAAAGAGCTTGATTCACTTCTTAAAAGTGTTAGTTGAGGTATCTAGTGTTAGTTTGACTTCATTTCAGTCTCGCTGAGACTGAAGGTAAAATAATAAGAAAATGAGGTAAAATATAGACACATACAGCTGTTGCTTTCCAGCTACACAAAGTATTCTGTCTGTCAGCCTATCTGTCTGTCTGTCAGCCTATCTGTCTGTCTGTCAGCCTATCTGTCTGTCTGTCAGCTAATCTGTCTGTCTGTCAGCCTGTCTGTCTGTCTGTGTTAGGCTAGCATGTGTTCTCTGTTGAGTTAATGCAGGTTTGAATGTGTATTCTATTGTTGGTCATGTGGGAAGCGGTTGCTATAGTAACCTCAAGGTCGTTTGGATAGTTGCTTATAAAAACATTCTGCTATAAGGCAGAGTTAGCACAACAGACAGATAGCATGTTTACTTCAGTAAGTATTCATATAGTTTGTAGCTTGTGCTATGTTTCGTTTTGGTGTTGTTGTTGTTTGTCACACAACACAGAACACACCTGGACTGCAGCAAAAGCTAGCAACCCATACACCTCCATCTAGAGGCGAGTCAGGCAAACACACGGTCTCTGTCTGTAGAAAGCTGTGCTTCATGCTGTGAAGATTTACACAGAGATCGAGAGAATAATGAATGGTCAGACAACTGCTGTTGATATTACAGATGTGTGTCGTGGGACGGACACAACCGCACTGATGTGTGTCGTGTGACAGGCTGTATGAATGGACAGTGTAACGGGCTCCCCCTGCTGTTAACATGCAGCCCTGCAGGTGTGTGTGCATGAAAAATACATTATAAATATACCTCACTACTTACAAACTATATTCACTACAGAAATCCGTGTGTATTGTCCATGTGTATTCAATCATTACAGTTATTACAGTTCTGATGAATGTTTGCTTTGCTATCAGGCTGTTATCCGTCTCTTAGCCATATTTATCCATTCAGACTCTGGTAATTCCAACACATTTTAACTGAACACAAGAATAAGGGGGTAATACATTTAAAAACCGTCTTTTCACTCTCTGAAAAGACAAGAGAAAATATATGACAGACGCTTTGCAGCTGAAAACATGTGGAGAGTTTTTAATACAATATTCAAGAGAATTACACACAGGTGTGTCTGCATTAATGATGAATTACAGTAAGTTTAAAACATTACTCTTCTGAGAGAAATCACCTTTGATGGAGATAAAGAATATCATGTTTGTAAAAATGATACAGATCCTGTCTTTCTCTGTTCAGATTTACTGATGAATATACACTGTTGATTTTGAACAGCTGCCTGCAGAAGGAAAGAATGATTTTCTCGCATTCTGCTTCACCAGGTTTAAAGAATTGAGGTTCTCATCACGCTGCCCTGATAAAAATAATTAATACATATTTGTCATTTATTAGTTTTATTATCCCGACTGATTCACAGACATCATGCAGTTAATATTGACGACTGACGCCTATAGGTGTGCATGAGAAAATACTGTCAGTGCTCGAACTTCTGTGCTGGTTTCAGGGCTGGTTCAGAATCAAACTCTCTAAAAGTGTCAGAAAGTCCCAGCTGGATTTGTCAGTGCTGTGGCTGACACACACAGATCTCAGGTAACGCCAACACACTGTTTTAAACATGTACAGAATAATTAAACAACAGAACTATCGATATGAATACAGTTGCTGTGTGGAATCAGGTCTTTAAATCAACCGAGGGACATTAAAATAATCTATCATAAGAGTTTCAAAGACTGATGGACAAAGAACTGCTGCTGAAGGTTAAGAGTTGTGGGACACACTTTTAATAAGATAATCACACAGATACAAACGAGGGTTAGGGTTAGGGTTATTAGCTTCATCTTGAAGCACGATTTCATACAGAAAACCTTTCAAGCATAACTATAAATACAATTATTCTGTCAAGGTTAACTCTCGTAAAATTATTAACTTTTTTTGTCACAAAAACTTTTTTTGAACATTTGACTCTTTATGTTCAATGTGGTTTTCATATGTTTTATAAAATATGTTTTTTAAAGTTTAAGAAAACAGATTTACCGTGATCTCGCGAGTTTTCCAGATGCAGTTTCTTCTGTGTCCACAGGATGGCAGTAGAGTAACGGGGTGCGCGCTGGATATTGTGAGACATGTATTTCTGGGCGCCTGTTGAAGTCTCGTGATGCGCAGATATTTGTTCTCTCTGATGAAAGTTCATCAATCTTACATCATTTCATCAGAGAAAGCAAAATATTTTCTGAATCTTCCATCTTACAGAAGGTAACAGTGGCTCAGGTGTTTGGTTTTATTAAACTACAACAATATTATTTGTGATCCGGTTTGTTTTTGTGTGGTTGGCATTGAAATGTCTTTAAACAGAAGTTTAACTGGCTCGGGCTGTAATCGTGTGTTGTTTGTGAGAAATTCGTTGTTGTTAGGCATCCTGGTATTTGGGAAATATAAAACAAACTGCTCATTTTAAAAATGTCAGAACACCGTTTTGATTTCATCATGCCTGTCATCAGAAAGGGTCTATGTTAAATTCAGACTAGTGCATTATGGCTATCTATCTTGATCTGGTTTTATCTCAGTTCTAGAATGAGTAAATTAGTAGAGCCTTAAGTCACACAGAGTGTGTGTTGAATTATTTGTGTTGCGAGTGTGCGCAGACACTCAGAATCATTGTTATAGTTGGGAATATTTTCCTGTAGCTCAAGCAGTAGAGCATTGTGTTAGCAGTGCAAAGAGTGTGGGATCCTTCTCTCTCTCTCTCTCTCTCTCTCTCTCTCTCTCTCTCTCTCTCTCTCTCTCTCTCTCTCTCTGTGTTCAGATATTTTTCAGATATCTCTTTTTTTTTAATTGAGCTAAGATTCAGAAATGTACTTTATTATGTACAAATGTTAGAGAAACAGTGAATTTGTGTGTGTGTGTGTGTGTGTGAGGTGAGAGGGACACAGTCCTTGTGTTGCTGTCATTTCATCTGAAACAGGAAGTGACTCTTAATCAGAGAGCTGAAGCTGTTCCAATAATCCTGTGATCACAGAGCAGAATCACACCGTGTCCAGCTCTCTCTCTCTCTCTCTCTCTCTCTCCCACACACACACACACACACACACACTTTTGCCTTTTTACCTGGATGGAGCAAAAATGTTTTTAATTTTGTGTACCAACGACATGGTTATCTTTACACAAGAACCTCTAACAGTTTATTACCTACCTGATAGATTTACATCTGTAACGGAAATCTTTCATCTTCAAAGAACAGAAATTGTCACTGAAAGCACAATTGTGAGATTGTATGAAGAGTTCTTGTGTTATTTGAGTGATATATCTGTGAATCTGGCATGCAGATTATTAGCCCACAGGAACTACAGAGATCCGCAGAACGTGAGATTTTCACAAGTGCAAGATATCTCGTTGCTTTTGTAAGAACGTCAGGAACATGAAGGCGTAACAATGTAAGAACAGGCTCTCGCTAAACATGTCTTTGCTCAGTGAGTCATATGAAGAGAAATGTGTTTGTAGGCGCTGGTTTCCATGGTGATGGTGCTGTTCACACTCCTCTGGTGCTGTGACAACCAGGAACGAAGACAGACGAATGAGGAGAGATTGGTCAAAATTCAAACACAACACCCTCTGATTGGTAAAAACACACACAAAAACAAACAAACGCAGGTGCAGACAAACACTTTTCTTCTTCAGTGTCATCTGCAGCTGTTTTTTAGGTTGACCTTGTTAAAAAATCCTGTACAGTCTGAGTCAGAGTTTCGTACCCTTATAAGAATCCACGACAGTCTGTTTGTTTGGAATCCAAAATAATTTTTCTTCATTCGAACAATAGCCAATAAAAAAGATTTAATGGAACTGTCTTCTGTCATATCTTGTTTTTAAGCCTCCAGCTGTTGAGCTCTGATACCCTCGTCTGAACACACATAAAAACTGTCAATCAAAACCACATATGATGCTTTAACAAGAAGCATTTGATAGAGGATAGTTCATGTGTGAGCTTCATATCACAGAATCTCAGTTAAAGAAGGAAATATAACCTGCACGGGGCGACTCGGGTGACTCTCAGACTGTTGACAGATATATGAAACCTGACACTCCATAAGCTTCTCAGGACTGAGTGAGAAGATATTTGTTTTGTTGCGTGATATTTCTGTAACTCCAGTAAAGAACAAATCTGCTCAATATTTCTGTCACTGACTTTGAACTTGAAAGCATTCTGATTTGCTTAGACTGGTCATGTGATATTTAACATCCTCCTGCCTGTGACATCACAGGAAATGTTAAAGAAACGAGAGCTGTCAGTTACAGTAATTAAAGGAATACTTTACCTCAGCGTTTTAATGATTAAAAATATTCAAATAAACGTGTATGTTGTTGTTTTTTCAGCAGAACACAAAGAATACATTCTTGATCTTTACATCTTTTATTTTTTTCAGGCAGTTAATAAGGAACACATCTGTCAAGCCAAAAAAAAAGGCAGATATGCACCATAGAATTATATCTATATATCTACTCCATAAAACTAAGGAATCTAGTCTCTTAATACCCATACAGTTGCTGTTGTGGAAAAAAAACTGTGTAGAGATTAATCAGAAATTGTCTTTGTGTTCTGCCCCATATCAAGCTGCAAATGACAGGAGTAAAAAATGACATCATCTTCATTTTCAGATGAACTATTCTGTTCAGAAGTGATGTCATCAAGCACAGTGTGAAATAACATTGTTCAGCTACAGAGACGGTTAATTTCACAGGAGAAAGACCAGCTGTGAGTGAACTTGATAAAACACACCAAGATTCTGTCTCATTTATCCATCCAACTGCAATAGAACCACATAGAACTACATAGAACCGCACACTGCTCGATACAGAACATTGGGGTCAGCGTTCTAGGTTCTAGATTGTGTAATTTAGGTCATTAAAAGAATGGATGATCCGTGCTGTAATGTAAGTACTTTAAGACTGAAAGTTTGATGTCTAAAGTGTTGGTGTGAGAGCTTTGCAAATATGACACACACCCCCACATCACTGAAACATTTGTCTCCTCTGTGCTGCTCTGAGGAGGCAAAGCTGAGTGATTCACTCTCAGTTACTCTGCTGGAACCCAACACTGCACTGCCTGTGTTCCGCGTGACTAACTTGTACTCGTTTAACACTGAGATTAAAGTCTCCCTTCATTTATCAGCTCTCTCTCTATGTGCAATTTGTTCGTCCATCGAGTCTAACAAGCACCTCACATTGTATTTAATATTTTTATTTATCGTCCTGGTCTTTAAAGCACAATAAGCCCTGTTTGATTTCCTGTGTGTGTCTCTTGATTACTCAGATGTATAGAAGTATCAGCCCTCGGAGGTCAATTGTTTAGAAAGAGAAGATTAGGGGTTATATAAAAGAGGAGGAAGAAATCATTGAGGTTGGGGTGGAAGGGTTGAAGGGTGTTCTGTAGATATATCATTTTTCCCAGAAGTTTGGGGAAACCTCACTTTAGGGATGGATACCAATGACAAACACTACACACACGACACACTGTTGCACCTGAGAAAACTTGCACAAGTACACATGATTTGAGTTATTAGCTTCATATAAAGCAATACACGTCTATATAATGTCTATGTCCTCATTTAGTTACAGTACAGTATTACAGGTCAGTATTTCAGTTTGTTTTAATTTAAACAACTACCTCAGCATGTGGTGGGTTTCAGAGCGCCACTGGCATAATGTTTTTTGTTTGTTTTAAGCATGAACAAACTGGTGATGTTGTTAATGTTTTTTTGAAATAAGAGTGGTAAAAAATGCATATGATTCGCTTTTGAAATAAACTCCCCGTGTCAGAGCGAGATGATTCTCACAGATCAAAGTGTGCGTGTGTGTGTGTGTGTGTGTGTGTGTGTGTGTGTGTGTGTGTGTGTGTGTTATACAGGAAACATCAAGCTTGAGATTCTTCAGAGCACACAGTGTCTTTGACGCCAGAGCGTTCAGCTGTTTATAGAAACAGAATCACAGGTATCATCAAAGATCTGCTCATCGTCTCACATATGATGCTGAGTAATATATATATATATATATAATATATGTTATCCAATCTGCATACCATATATTTGTGTCTGAACATGAAGCTGCTAGTTGAACAGGTAGTCACGAGGCACTTGTGTATTCTGCATGTTTCTGCATTAATATGATTGTGATATTATTTAAAAGTTACAGAGATAATGACAGACAAGTGTGTGTGGATTATCTGTGTGTGTGTTCTGGAGACAGGCAGAGTGGGCTGAAGGAACACAACATGTGTGAGGAGAGGGTGACAATGACAGTTTCACATGTTGTTCTTTGTTGATAAACATGTTCACTACACATTTATGTCTAACATGTTTTAATTTGGTTAAAAGAAGGTTATATGACAACAAAATCTGGACTGTCAACAGACGATAAATAAACACATAAAATAAGCTAATGGCCCCTGTTTGAAAATCTGTTAGAATAAACATTTTAAATAATGTCTTAAGGTCATGCAATAGAAAACGTCATAGCTCAATGTAAAATCAATAGAAGTTAATGGAAAGTTCCACATTTATAGTGTGTGTGTGTGTGTGTGCGTGTGTGTGTGTTTTATAAATATGTATGAGTTATTTGATGGCAGGTGCTTCATTTGACTAGTTGACTTAAATATTTACATACATCAGTTTAATCCTTAATGATTATCTGCTGTGTGACCTGCTCCCGTACACACACACACACACACACACATCTGCAAGCCTATTTTTGACTGTCACTTATTTGGTTTGTGTCATTAGCAGACCTGAGCCCTGAGCTAAGATTCATGTTTCAGGGTAATAAGGTTAAGAACTGTGCTGGAGTTCATTCATTCAAGTCCATTAATTAATTCTATCTTGAATTTATGTCCTGGGATCAATAAATCTCTCTTATGTCATTAATTATCTCATCCAAGCACTTTTTCATTTGCTTTGCTAGCTAATACATGGCATAATGTGTATTTAAACATAACACTAATCAGAGCATTTCAATGTGCATCCACACAGTGTCTGTTACATAACGGGTTTATAATCGGTCAAAAAAAGTCATGTGATTTTACCTGCTTGCTTGTGTTACCATGGCAATGGATGTAAGGCATTAGTGAAGGTCATAGTGATGCTGACAGTCTCATGATGGAGCTTCAGTGAGAACTGCTGATTGATCTGCCTACACACACACACACACACACACACACACACACACACGTGTTTCTAAGCACTGTTTTATTGTTTTGCAGGTTTGTGACATATTCTTCATAGAGATTAGTGAGTAAAATGGGAATATTTCACCTGTAAAAAGAGAGAGAGGGTGAGGAGGGAGTAAAAATTATGACATATGTATAATTTAATGACAGATGTTTCTCTCGAGGTAACTTTGATTTTGACCTCTGACCTCTGACCTCTGACCTCTGTGAAGTGTGATTTAGCTCTGTGTTCTTCAGAATCATCTTGTTTTGGCTGGTGATATGTGTGAACTGACACTCATCTGATGACTGCAGAACAAAATTCAGAACAAACTCATGTAAAGTGTTTATTTGCTCTGATTGTAAATGATGTCGTCTCTCTGAGCAAGTACAAATGGGAACATCCCATATTTTCATCTGTATATCTATGAATACATTACATATGGTCTGTGTTTTGGGTTCAATTAAGACTTTAACTTTAGAGTGATGCGTCAAGAGATTTCTTTCACTGTATTGGAGCTCAGTTGATGTGCTACAGCTGTACACATAAAACTGTATTTTAAAGATGTTTGTTGTATATTATCTAGTGATCATAACAACAGTAATTCATCAGATGAGGACGAACATGTGTGTAGCTGACTGCACTTTCCAGCATTGTTATGTGACCGGAATTGCATCCTGGGGAACAAAAGTATGGGAACTAAATTTCTATTTGTGTCGTTAACTGATTTGCATAATTGCTTCAGTACATTTGATGGTAAAATGATGCCGACAGCAGGTGCAAATAAAACAACCATTTAAACTCTGACCTGTATAATAAAGGTTTTCCTGTAATTGCGTCTCTGATGGACAGTATGAAGACTGCAAATGTTACAGGTGATTTTTCATGTGTGACTGTTTTGAAGAGAATATTTCTTCTTCAGCTGTCAGTAATATGAACACTGAGGGAATCAGTTACAGCTTTAAAGTAATCAAGAGCTAATCGAGCGCTAATGTCAAGATAAAGAGGGAGGCGCGGGCGTGCAATTGAGGAAATGAATTATCATCACATTTTCAGTCTAACACACAGCATCACTCAAATTTCTTATTTATGTGGGTGTATAAATGCGACCCACGCGCCGCTGTACAGATACTTATCACAGATAGAGACGGACAGAGAGGAACAGAATCAAGAAGAAAAGGATGAGCTAATGGTTTTTGGTCCACTGTGGTGTTTTTGGAACCCCAAATTCATGTTACATTTGTTGATTTGCCTCACCCAGAGTTTCCCTCTTGTTGCCAGGATGCAGTTCATTAGCATTACATTGTGTGTCAAACCCCCACAGAAAGTTCCACAAAGAGAGAAGCTGGAAAGTTTTATTCTTCGATTGCCTGAAATAATAATAATACGTTTCAGTGTGAGATCAGCGTGATTGCCTCATTTGAAGCCAATAATAGCGCAGCGTTTGACAGACTGGCATTGTGCGCTGCTTCTTTAAATTTTTCAGAAGTGAAGGAGTCAGTTTCAATAGACCTTCAACGGAGAAATCACTGCTTTCATAGCACACTGCTTTCTTCATTGTTTTCAACAGAGGAGGAGGGGCTGCTGGTGCTCATAGTTTGAGGGGTGATGTTTAAAGAAGAAGTCACATTTCAGCGTTTCTGCGTCTCTCTGGCTCTCCCTGATGCTTCTTATGATTAAATCATTTTATGTTTTTAAACACGGACACACGTACACCATACATCAGACACATGTGATCCACACAAACAAAAGAGGAAGATTTTGTCTTCTAGACTCTTTGTTCTCTAGGCTGACAGAAGACCAGTTGACTCTTATTGCAACGCTTACACATCTCCTGTAGTTTAGTTTTGCTTTGTTCCTGTTGTACAGAAGTGAGAAAGTGAAACCAGACGAGGTACAGCCAAAGGAAAGGTAAAGCTGAGAGAGAGAGAGAGAGGTAATAACAGTGCAGGTCTCTGCGTTCTCTGATGCATAACTGACAGATGGACAGACACAGGTGTTGTGAGCTTTTACACTTTACTGTTAGTAAACAGATTATTTCCACATGGGAATTAGTCAAATAAAGAATTCTGAAACACATCTGGATGGATGTAGGTATAGACATGGGCTGTGTAGACATGGGCTGTAAGAGAAATACAGACACAAAACAAACATGGCTTCCAAATCAAGAGAGTTTTATTTTTTGCATCTTTTTGTTGACATTGTATTAGTGTAGTTGTAAACATTACTAATACCTTTCACTAATACCATTTTCACTGCTGTTATTATTAGCATTATTGTGTGTGTGTGTGTGTGTTCATGTGTTGACCAACAGACCGTGGTCTCAGCTGCCTTCTGTTAATAGAGGTAATATCTGCTGATCAATTTTGTAACTGTGGGTGGATACTGTGTGTGTGTGTGTGGATAACTAAATAAACCGTGTCAGTGTGTATCTTCTGCCTTTTGGGACTTAGAGAGAGTTTCTGTGAGGCGTGTTAAACATATTTATGGAGGTCCGAGTCTCAAAGGTCACAAGCATGTCATTGAGAAAGCTACAGAGCCCCAAAATGTGACGTATTTAAAATATATTTAATGACAGGCGAAAGTTGTGTTGGGCTTCGACACCAGCAGTAGTGTACTTTGAAAGAAGTGAATGTTGGGGAGTGTTGTAGATTGATAATAACTTTAGTTAATGTGTGGTTTATAGTCTCTCAATAATCACAGTGGAATTGTAAGCGCTTGTACGTACATGCAGTTTTTACACTTCAGCTACAGTTCAGTGCAGTACACGTGCAGCTGTATACAGAAGCTCTGCAGTCCAGGTTTCATCTACACGCTACACTCACTGTAACACATGCAGTTATCGCCATGGCAACCGAGGCTCTTCATATCACACTGAGCTGCAGATGTAGGACAATACATTGAGCTCGCGCTCTCGTTTTTACAGAAATAACTCGTTTGTTGGTCAGTGTGAAGCAGCATCTGTTAAATGTGACCCATCTGCCTCAGACCGGCGGTTTGAATGGAGTCTCACACAATGTAGCTTTTGTGTTTGCAGATTCATGTCAACGTACAGTCGTAATGTGTTGATTTGGTCTGCAGCAGTAGAATCACAGTGAGGCAATCACATGTTCAACATGAACCTCAGAATGGAGGCATGAGGAGTCTATTATATTAGTGAGACACAATGGAGACGGTGAGGAGAAACTGAGGCGGTTTCTGAGGGTGGTGAGGGTTTTTGGTCATCATCTATGTTGTGGTCATTATCTCTGAATATGTGTTTAGGTGTGTGTGTGTGTGTGTGTGTGTTGCTATGCCTGCGAGTGTTTCTGAGGACAGAAAGAGAGTGTTGTTAGGTACGTCTTCATCTTGTTTCTAGGTTGCTATTTTCTCTTCAGTCTGTGGAGGAAACTGTTCTCTAATAAGGGCCCTGAAATGAAGCCAAACTCTTAAATTCCTCCACTCCAGCCAGTCTGCACAGAGACCAGGTATTGCTCATCATGTCTCAGGAGCTGGTGTTAATATCACAGTTAAGGTAACTGGTTTTAGCTGGTACAGACTGGTCTTCCAGCCTCATCTAGCTGGTGTTTACATGGTTTAATGTTAAAATCTATCTCTCTTTAAATGAGAGTGTGTGTATTGATTTAGGAGGAGATCTGATGTTGATACACAAGCGTCTTGGTCCTCTACACCATCCAAAAACCTTCACCACTGATTACTTTTCCTGCCCACTGTCAGATTTCATGTCCAGTCCTGGATGAATTTTAATGCCGAGTTTCTGCACTGCTTAAAAAATACTTTCCTATTGAAATAAGAAAGAAGTGTATTTGTTAACAGCTGGGTCAGGAGGTTTCATTCATTAAGCATGGAAACAGCTTTCTCTCTCTCTCTCTCTCTCTCTCTCTCTCTCTTGAATCCTCAGTTTTTTCCTCTCTCTGGAGTTTTGTATTGATGGCTAACTTCAATTACTGACGATGTAAGACCTTCATTTTTCTTTTTTTACCTTTATTTAAATAATCATTGCAACAGACCCCTTTAGTGGATCTGATATGAATTAATATTCATGACTTTTGAATATTAATGAATATTAATTAGGTGGTGTAATGTTCGGTAGGTGGGCACTAGCTAGATATTAGAATTACAGTTTTGTAAAACAGTAGAATTACACATCGAGTCTTTATTCAGTGCACAGCTAATGCAACTGGTTTTAAGATTTCTCTTTTATCTGTTATCTGATCAGCTACAGTTTGTTTCTTTGCAGTGTGGCCAAACATATGACTGTGATAAAGGAGGGGAGGGTTCATGTTTTTATGTTCTGTTATATTTGCAAGTTTTTTGTTTTGCACACACGATGAGAAGCTCATCGTTATGAAGAGCTGATTATTCATCTCACATCTCTTCAGGCACACATGAGGATGTCCATGACGACACTGAAAACAGGTTGTCTGCAGAGCTGAGGTATAATTACACAGAAGAATCGTGCAGACAGCTGTGGATGTTTTACCGTCTGCAACTGTCACAGGTTACATTTTACATTTACATTTAGTCATTTAGCTGACGCTTTTATCCAAAGCGACTTACAAATGAGGACAGGAAGCAACTTCGATTACAATAAGAAATGTCTATGTAATAAGGTTACATAGACATTATGAATTTAAATGCTGTGTGCTGGGTCATATGTTCTGTCAGGTTTGTCTGGCTTGTCACATGACTCGATGTGATGAAAATCTAGAATCTGTGTTTGTGTTTTCTCTGTGCTGAATTAAACACAATATAGTTCATCTTAGTTTACACACATTGAACTCATGGTACCACTTTGATTTTGTTTAAAGATGAGAGCAGTGACTTTAATTTAAATGGGTCTATTCCTTTACATTGTAGATTATATTGCCCCAGTGCTTCCAGTTCACATTTAAAATGCATAACACTGAGCTGGTCAAATTCTTCAGCTGAGAGGTGATTTCAATCATCCGAGCTGTGATTGGAGGAGAGGCTGATGACTCATGATGGGGGCGGAGGCAGTTTTATTCTGAGGAAGTAGATTTGTCTCTCAGTATTATCAGAACCGGTCTACATGTGTTCATTAAAATCTCTCTCTCTCTTTCTTCCTCTATTCCATCAGCTCTTGTTTTTAAAGGCTCTGCACAGAGTTTGGGAGACGCTGGGAGACTGTACTGAGACCTGTCATTCAGAAGACATTATTCTATGAAGGTGTATGACTTGTAAACACTCTTCAGAAAACTAGTGCCAGCAGGCGAGTGGTAAGTGATTTCAACAC
Source organism: Botia kubotai (assembly GCA_036877585.1). Taxonomy (NCBI): domain Eukaryota; kingdom Metazoa; phylum Chordata; class Actinopteri; order Cypriniformes; family Botiidae; genus Botia; species Botia kubotai. The sequence continues at coordinate 4,443 of JAZGTI010006217.1, read as the reverse complement.
TCCTCAGATTGTGGTTTTGTTTTGTGTTGTGTGCTTCCTTTCACCCACCACTGAATTACTTTGACAAGCATGCCTGTTTGTTTAAAGCAAAAGTCTGTGTTGTGATTTTATCAAGTAAATGTATTATGAATGTAACGCATATGATTAACAGACTGTTTTGCTCAGAAATACAGAGAGAATCAACATGTAAACGGTCAGAGCTAAAGAGATCCACAGCTGGGCTGTCATCTCAGCTGCTGCTGATGTCACACATCCTGAAGTGTCTCGCAGCTGACACACGTGCCTGTTGCATTATTTGTAAATTTCTGCTGTTTATCATCAGTGAGAGAGACCAGTGTTTAAAGTTCAGCTCTGTAGTTTAAAGTTTAGCTCTGTAGTTTAAAGTTCAGCTCTGTAGTTTAAAGTTTAGCTCTGTAGTTTAAAGTTCAGCTCTGTAGTTTAAAGTTTAGCTCTGTAGTTTAAAGTATAGTTCCGTAGTTTAAAGTTTAGCTCCGTAGTTTAAAGTTTTGCTCCGTAGTTTAAAGTTTAGCTCTGTAGTTTAAAGTTCAGCTCTGTAGTTTAAAGTTTAGCTCTGTAGTTTAAAGTTTAGATCTGTAGTTTAAAGTTCAGCTCCGTAGTTTAAAGTTTAGCTCTGTAGTTTAAAGTTTAGCTCTGTATTTTACAGTTTAGTTCTGTAGTTTAAAGTTTAGCTTGTAGTTTAGGTCACTGTGATTGTTGCTGTGATTCAGTGTTTAAACACATGATATAGGTGGTGTCTTTTGTGTTAAAATGATGCATCTCTGTTGCGCATCTGCGTGGGACTGTAAATCATGACGGTACATTCCACAAGGACGCTGTGTGTTTGTTCATGTTGCTCCTCTGTGAAGGATTGTGAGAACCTGTCACGTGCTCACATACAAATCAAGACTCTATACAAACATAGAGAAAGGGCCTTGGGCCTGGTCTCATGCATTACACATCACATTCATGAAGCATGAAAAGCTAAAGTCTATAAGCTACAGGAGCTAAGGTGTTATTAATCGAAGATATTTGATATCTTAGATATAATTAAATGGTGTCATGCCAAGATGATTAACCCCTTTAATGTGTATCACAGGAGTCTTCTATTGGCTCACACTTCTTGCAGTTTAAAATGGGGCGGAGTGTTGAGGATTTTAAGGCATACGTGCACAAGCGCTGGCAGCTGAGTTTGATCCACTTTTACGGGCTGTGGGCACAACAAACGTTAAAACAAGAGTTGTTGAAAGCATTGTGTATGACTTGGAGTCATCTGTGTTATAATGCCCAGCTGACAAAGCTGTAGATCTCTGCTGTTCTGGTGTTTGATGAGCAGATGTGTAGACCTTTCCCACCAGCGCTGCTGTTCCAGAAAACAGGATATGGGTCTAGGGACGCATTTCATGAGGTGAGCGCAAGAAACAAGAGACATAGAAAGATGATGCATGGACGGGGTTAAAAAGATTACGTTGGAGAGTTTGAGTCAGAAGGTCTGAGGAGGAGAAAGGGGGAATGTCCAAACAGATTGAGAGTTCCTGAGATGAGAAATGAGTGTGTAATGAGTATCCCCCTCTTCCTTTATTCCTCTCTTTCTCTCTATCTCTCTGTCTCTCTGTTTTTTTCTGTTTTTCCTCTCTTGCTAGCTGCTCTAAACCGCAGCTCTGGCAGCTCTTGCTATTCCATCACACAACACTGTGTATGATCAGTGGACCTCATCCATACACACACACACACACACACACACACAGGTTCTGCAGCAGAGGATGGTAAACAGACCTCTGAGGTTGATTATCAGCTCACACTTATATCTGCTTATATCTGACAGGTGTGAACTTCAGATCGGTTCATATGATAACATGCATTAATATCACAAGAAAAAGATGATGATTTGTATAGAAGTGTATGTGTTTATCAGGCTGGTCATCTCAAAACTTCAGCATATATCAAACAAAAAACCTCCACACGGAAGTGTGTTTTAAATGCCCTACTGTGTGTTTTAATGGTGACATGAGTGTGTTGAACATGTGGAGAAATCTCAGTGTGTTCTTCCGGACAACAGGAGAGTTCTCGACAGTTTTCTGTGACACAAGCGGACTCTTTCACTCTGTGCGTCATGTCCTCATATTCCTGTCACAGGTAGAGGCTCTTGTCCATGTGAGGAAGTAGCCTAAGGAAGTTTGCTGGTCTTAGCCGGTTTAAACCCACTTAGCCGGTCTCACTGCCTGATCAATCTAGTATATATTTGGTTAGCTTGTTGACCAGCTGGTCTTCCAGTTTAACCATCTAAAAAGTCCCCAAAAACAGCAAAAGAGACCAGTTGAACCAGTGTTGAACCAGTGTTGCTAGTCTGGAGGATTACTTAACTACCTTAGCTTAGTCTTAGGCTTGTTACATCTGTTAAAGCAGGGAAAGGGTTTGAGTATACGAGATATCTTAAGCTTGTTTTATAACCAAGAGAGCTGCCAGCCCACGCATCATGTTTCAGCATCATAGATGTTCTCTCAACACGAGAGCTGTTCCAAACAGCCTCCAAAATGATGCTGCTTTGTGCATATTAAATGTAATCTACATACAGCAGTAAACCCAGGTGTAAACAGAGTCCAAAACGTGTTGCGATCTGATCAGAAAAATCATATTTAGGTGTAATCACATGACCATGTTGCATTTGTAATGTAAACACAAATCAAACAGTATCTACGTAATAAAAGTACAAGTAGCTTAAAAGCTGAAATTACAGGAGCATTGCAGTATACAAATCCCAAACATACTCGACTGTAATGTTTCTTGTTTGCTCATTTATAACCTTTGATTTCAGCTGTTCTCTTCAGCCCACGTCTGCATCCTGTTTCATGTTAAAGACTCAGACTCTGTGTGTGTGTGTGTGTGTGTGTGTGTGTTATAGCTGTGGTTCTGCAGTATTCATACTAACAAATCTTTGGCAGTAAACACATCACTGGGCAATTTCATCACATCACTGATTGGGATTGTCTTGGCTTCTGTTTGAACAGCAGTACAAAAACAGCAGGTCTGTCCAGACCTGACACACTCATTCACTCCCCCAGACTGACAGTCTGTCAAAAACATCACACCACCCACTCCCCCTTCCCCTCCTGCTCGGTCTATTTCTCTATTTCCTTTTTTCCCCCTCGGAGACACAAGATCATTTAGGAGTCTTTTCACAACATGTAAAAACTGCGTATAATTGGTTTTCCAAATCTGGCAGTTACTAGAACACCATCCTGGGTTGGGCAACTAAAGTCAATGTGAGACAAAATAATCATGTTAAAATCTTTCCAGGAAACATGATGTAGTTATATTAAAGTATTACTCGACTAGAAATAAAATCACTAATACATTTACCAAAGCTGTAGTAATGACCACATTAACTCACCTTGAGAAGTGTTTTAGGGCAGGTCATGCTAATAGCAATAAACTAGCTAAAGGTCAAAAGAGAAAAGAACAGAGCGTCCAGTAAAGAGCGCTGGTGTGATGTTAAAAGAATGTTTTAATACAGCTTTTCACAATAACACAGAATCTGGGGGCTGCAGAGCCACATGGGTATGTGTTAGGCCCCTCCCCTCTTTTAATACATGTATCAGGGCAAAATTCTGTGAATTTGTGTGTGTGTGTGTGTGTGTACAGAGGTTTCTCAGGTCTTGTTAAGCAAGTCTTTGTTCATTGGATCAGTGAAAGCTGTATGTAGTGGGGCTGATGTCATTACTGTAACACACTGTAGTCTTTAGTGCTGACAGTCATTAAATGGTCTCATTTACATGACTGGCTATGAGTTCATGTTTAAATATGAGATGTGGACTCTGTCCAAAGTTTCACAATGCCTGTCTAAATATCAAACTTCCTTCAGTATATTTCTGGCACTGATTCAGATTCAGTCTTTGCATTTTAAAATGACACAGACCACCAAATGTATGATGCAAACATAAAGATACTACTTGATTTGATACTGTTAAAGATTTAGTGAAGAAGCAAGTGATGTGAAGCTAAAATACTGCTGACAAACAAAACCAGCTTCTCTTTGATGGACAGTGAGCTCTGCTTGAGAAAGCTGTTCGCCGTGCTGTGTTTTAAAAATGTTTTTGGGCTTTTTTAAAAGAGTTGGTGAAGAGTTGAGAAAGAATGTTGAAGATTAGCTCAGTAATTTCAACACAAACTGGTCTTAGATCAGTAGTTTTGACACCATGCAGCATTTTATGGAAAAGCTCTTGATTCAATGACATCAGCTCAGAGATGAGTGAGAAATTTACCCATTACCCCCCTCAGATTACCACAACATCATAAATCCACAGCTGTATAATCCAACACTATATAATCCTCAGATGTGTGTGTGTTTGCACACATAAGGTTTAGGGGTAGGGAATAGATCTAAGGTTTAGGGGTAGGGTTGGGGAATAGATCTAAGGTTTAGGGGTAGGGTTGGGGAATAGATCT
>JAZGTI010006216.1:0-23830 GCA_036877585.1 Botia kubotai | reverse complement strand
CCATCTTTCCATTAAGAAATAACTGTTGTTTTCCTCATAGGGAGAACGTGGCATTCGTGGGCCTCAGGGAGCTGTTGGAAAGAAGGGAGAGAATGTTAGCAAAACTCCGGCTTTTTTATTGATTGCAGTCTTATTCTTAAATAGACCCATTAAAATGATCATTGATGATTACTCTCTGAAACATATGTTTGTAATGCCTTGATTAATGTTCATTGTCAGGGACTTCCTGGAATTGATGGAAAAGATGGTACACCTGGCATCCCGGGAATAAAGGTATGGATAGCAATTTTTTAATCCATCAAAATGAAAGCACTTAAATCAATTTGCATGGCAGCCATAATTATTCAAAGAGACACACGGCATACCTAAGGGATAATGTACAGTCAGCTGGTCAACATCTTGTATCACCCAGAGGGGTTTATTTTGTGCTAATGGCTGGCTGACTGAGCACTATCCTGCCCATTATACAGCTAATTACCAAATAAATACATAAATGGATATAAAATATTCAAGGCATTTAAAATTCTTAAAGCGATAAAGAGACCGAAGAGGAAAATACATGGGGGAAAAAGTCCCTGTTGAAAACACTCAATTATGCAGTTTATCATTCATTATACAAAAAAAAATTTTGCACACACATTGCACAGTGCTGCGATTGATCAAACATGATCAAGTCTTCGAGACAGATCTATTATAATATAATGGATTCATAAATAACACATTCTCATATGTTTATCTATAGGGTGCAGCAGGAAAGAATGGCCATCCTGGAGGTCCTGGTCATCAGGGTGATCCAGTAAGTATATAATTCATTTTCCTTTCTATATCCAATATGGATTCATCATCAACATTAGATGTGTAGGGAACACACAGTCTGTTAAGAATACGCAATGTTCCTCAGGTCCTGCACACCTAGACCCGTTGTGTTCCCTTTGTTAAATAAGGATGTTCCAAAAATATGAAAAGTTTAGTGTATTTCAGGCCATATTCTCAGTGTGATACTCTTCCCCTCCCTATTGTGAAGCTTCAACCACCTTGAAATTGCTACTGCTAACAATTCATCATCATCAAACCTGACTGGTGACTGGGGTAATGGAGCACGCTGGTTATGATACATAACATCACAACGTAACATAATACAGAAGCTCACTTTCACGGGATGAGTTATTATAGCCCTGTTCTGACATCAGCATATACTCGGGGAAAGACAAGAAGCCCCTCACGGAGGTCTACTGAGGTCACTCCATTTATTCTTGCAATTTTTCACATTTTGTAGGGTTTGCCTGGTATGCCGGGAGCCAAGGGTGAAATTGGGGCTAAGGTGAGATCATGAACATTTCTTACATGTTTGAGGTACATTTTTTGTGGATACTTATAGATCTGGTCACTGGTGCTTTGTTCTGCCCTTTCAAGATGTACTTTTTTGTGCTTAGGGCGAGTCAGGACCCAGGGGTTTAATGGGAATGCAGGGACCTCCTGGACCTCAAGTATGTCACATCATTCAACAAAATCCACACTTGTTTTTTGGCTTCTCAGAATCTTGTTACATTTTTCTTCTGTTTCTCTTTTCCTTCTCTCTCTTCTCAGGGAGAACCAGGTCCTCCAGGTGAAGCTGGCATGGAGGGAGTTCCAGGGCCAAAGGTGACATTGCCAGCTTTATTGACAGATTATTTCATTAACATGGGAGAACATGTTTTCTCACCTTCTTTTATCTTCTCCAATAGGGTGACAGGGGTGAAAGAGGGCCAGTTGGGCCTTCAGGGATAATTGGCTTGCCTGTAAGTTTTCTTATTGTTTTTGAGATACATTATTATTTTTTGAAACAGGTTCTTTTTTTTATAACTTCTTTGTTTAAATTCCTGTTAAACAAGGAGAATTTATGATATAAAGAAACATTTAAGATTTTATTTTGACTATTAGATTCTAGATTGACTATAAAGATTCTAGAGCCTTGATTTTTCCTAGAAGTTCCTTGAAACATTCTAAAATCATTCTGGGATAATATGGATTATTTCTTACACAAACCTGTGGATACCGCAACAGCTACAGCTGTATATTTCTCTGTTTCACAGGGAAGTAAGGGAGAGAGAGGACCTATGGGTGTTCCAGGGGCTCAAGGTCTATCCGGAACTAAGGGTGACAAGGTGTGTGTTGTGACCAAATAAACAAAGGTGCACAAGCAAGCTAATATAAAGCCTCTGAACTACCTTTGTTTAAGATGGTGCAGTGCCAATATCCGACCACATGGTGGCACTCTTCACTCATGATTTGACTCGCTGCGACGTCTTTGCAGTAGAGGACATTCCTTTAACGCTAATTCGTATCCATGTTCCAAAATAATATCCTTCAATCTAATATGAAACGTCCTCTTATGGACACTTTAATGTTTGTTGTCCTTTAATCTGCAATATCCTTGCCATTTAATACATTGAGTATTGGTGGTAAAAGCCAGTTGATTTAGTGTGCTTTGAGACTATAAGGTAAAGTAAGATATTACCTATAATAAATTCTATGTGCCTCACCCATTAAGGCTGACACTGAGACTGTCTGATGTACAATTGCATTTTCTTATAGGGGTTCCAAGGCAAAGTAGGAGAGAAGGGAGACATTGTGAGTAGACCCTCAGAAAATGACATACATACACATATTTATAGAGCGAAATGGAAACCATATATCATAGTGCACATCATAAAAGATAACTGCTTCTTGTGACACTGATGGATCTTACCTGTTTCTTTCATAGGGTGATCCTGGTGTAGAGGGGCTGGCTGGGGAAAAGGGAGAGAAGGTAAATAAGAGCTGCAGTCTGGAGGCTTGGATTTAATAGATTCCACAAGTCCCAAATAACTGCTGTTCATTTTAAAATTGTCTCTCTCATCTGACAGGGACAATCTGGTGAGCCTGGCCCTAAAGGTCAGGTAAGGACAGCCTGAAGAATACAAACAATGCAAAGTGAACACACACAATTTAGTTATAGAGTCAGTTTGGGTGATTTGGTTTGTAATGGTGCAGGATGAGATAAACAGTACCTTAAAGGTGAAGAGTGCAATTTATTTCTGTCCTACATGTTATTCTTGTTTATTGTGCAGAGCTATAAGATGGGTAAAAGAAAACCATGAACTGAATACTATTACATTCACAGCTATATCTATGCACCAGAAAATCATATAAGCTTTAAATTGTTCCTGTGTAACAGCATTTTAGAAACCACTCATAACACCTTAGCAACACCCTAGCAACCACCAAGAACAATATATTGATGCCCTAGAAAGTTTGCAATATTTAGAATTTGCAATAGCTAGAATTTTGAATAGCTTGGCAAATACATACATAGATTCAGTGTTCCTAGAATTTGCAATAGCTTGGCAAATACATACATAGATTCAGTGTTCACAGAACACTGTGGTGGCAATTTGGCATTAACAAACATTACAGAGCATTATTTTTACAATTCTGTTTAGTGGTGCTAGTTTCACAGAAATGACATTTTATATCTATACTATAATGCATTAAATTGATCACTAACATGATTCTCTAAGACATTTACTTGTTTATTCACTTTACTATAGTAAACAGTGTTTTTTATATTATTCTTTATTTTTCAACCTCCATTACAGCAAGGTGTGACTGGGGATCCAGGGTACAACGGCCCCACTGGAGATCCTGGGAAACCTGGAGACCAGGGTCCCGCAGGCTTACCTGGTCCACGCGGCCTCGCAGGAGAGAGAGGAGTTCCAGGCATGCCAGGAATACAAGGATCATCTGTGAGTGTCCAACAGCATCACTGCAGGTGTTCTGAAACTTCAGCAGCCCCAGAACACTGAAGCCACACCTACATTGCATGAATTTCATTGCGTTACATAACAATAGGCAGAGAAATAACTAGATAGACAGAGAGAGAGAGAGAGAGAGAGAGAGTGCTTCAGCAGTCTTTCTTTAAAATAAATCGTACTTAGTTTGATATTTTGCAATTGAATGCAATAAAATTCATACAAGCAAAGCTAAAGTGTCCATTCGTGTTTTAGAGCCACTGTATATTACTCAACAAATAACATCACAGTTGTGTGTTTTATCCTAGCATCAAAACAGAATAATACTGGTATCAAGGATATAGCATGTCATACATCCACAGAGCAAAGCTTAAGTGGTACACCAGCCAGACAGGTTGCAATGCCATGCGGTGCTCAGCACAATATAAAACACTCTCCGAATATAATGAGAACTTTCAAGGATGAGGGAGATAGACTCCGACACGTTCGCTTTCTTTTCTTTAATTATGCTTTTCACATTCCTCATTGCTATGCCTCTCCTTTCTTTTGATTTCATTTTCCAGGGTCGCGACACTTCCGATCAGCACATCATCGACGTGGTCCTGAAGATGCTTCAGGGTGAGAAACAATCATTGTTCTTTCCATAAAAACAGGATATTACCCACAGATGCAATCTAAACGGGCCGCAATCAGGATGACAAAAAGAGGGCATTTGTAATCTAGAGCTAAATCCTGATGGCACATTGGATCCACCGAAATGTATTATTTTGAAATTCATCGCTACTCTGGGACACTGCGAACTGTGTAGTCAGCACCTATTTATCTGCTGCTTGAAATTGACTTTTTCCACACAGTTCTGTTTTCTCAAGGCTGGTCAGTCTCTGCCCTCTGGTCTTTGTTTTGCTATAGATGACCTGACCTGACACCGACCCGTGATAACCTCTGTTGGCTCCCACTGTTTTACAATGTAATCCTTCAGCCTGCTATTGCAAACACTGCATTTATACATCCCCACACACAGAGACTTATCTCATTCTCCATAGGGAGGCAGATTAGATGTGGAGATTTGGCCACTGTGACATCTCGCAGATGATTGGCTGACACTGTTGTCCAGCTCCGGGTTGTTATCTTAATGATATTTACCCAGTGTTGCAGGACACCTGCTGAGATGCTTGTATTGAGAGCTTATGTTTGAAGCTGTTTGCTGAGATTCTATTTGGGGTTGATTTCTTTACCTACTGTATAACTGACTGATATTTACACATTGCTGCTGTTTTCCAATATCATATTTGACCTTCCTTCTGAAACACCAGCATGGCTGGTGGTCACCAGCATGGCTGGTGGTCACCAGCATATGTGGATGCTGGTCTCCAGTATAGGATACTAAAGTAACTTAACTAAAAAAATCAATCAATCAACCAATCAGTGACCCTTCTAGCAAGCCGGAATTTACCATCTTCACTTTGTTTTCTCATTTTCTGACAGAAAAGTTAGCAGCCGTTGCAGTGAGTGCTAAGAGAGCAGTGCTGGGCGGAACAGGTGTGATGGGACCTCCTGGTCCTCCAGGACCACCAGGCCCCCCTGGACCTCAGGGTCCACATGGATTACCTGGCGTCCGGGGCATCCCTGGCATGATGGGGGGCCCAGGCCAGATCGGCAACACTGGCCTTAAAGGTGGAGGAATTCTGCATGTCTTCTACATATAATGTCTAGCATTTTCTCATAGCTCTAGTAGACAACAACTAAACATCATCTTCATTGATCTGGCCATGATGTGTCTTACAGGGAAGAGGGGTGCAAAGGGAGAGAGAGGAGATCCTGGTCGACCACACCCTGGCCCACCCGGACCACCTGGACTGCAAGGTAAGTTCAAAATGCACCTTTAAATAACTTCAGTTCCTTTAAGGCAGTCTGCTCACCTCACCTGCTCAGCAGCTATAATTCGGCCCTCAAACTCTCTTTGCTTTTCATATCACTTAGTGCTTTGGTGGACAGGATGTAAACATTTTGTTCTTCAGATAGTCGATTAGTGAACTAAACACAGTTTGTTGTGGTCTTTCACAGGTCCTCCAGGTCTTGATGGTGTGGCAAGGGATGGCAAGCCAGGTGAGAGAGGTCCACAGGGTATAGCAGGTGAAGCAGGCCGTCCCGGAAAGTCTGGTCCTCCTGGTCTCCCTGGATTCTGTGAAGCAGCTGCATGTTTGGCAGCCTCCGCCTATACTTCTCCTAGACTACAAGAGGCAGGAACAGTGAAAGGCCCTTCCACTTAAATCATGCCATCTGCTGAAGCATAAGAACATCTGGGAAAGAAATTCATGAAGAAAAGGGGGATACAGTGGAAGGCTTGGAAAGAGGGGAACATAAGCCTTCTCTTCATTGGACACCATTGTGAGGGGGGAGGGATCAGTTGTTGTCTGGCATTGGGAATTTTTGTATGTATTAGGATTGTATGTGTGTGATTTGATGACACCTACAGGAGGCAAGTTTTACGGTGGCAATGTTAGCTGCTTCTGCTCTGTCCCCACAACACCCTATAGAGATGTGAGAACACTGTCAATGACATCACAGATGACATCACAGATGACATCATCATCATGTGCCCTCAACTAGAAGAACTGTGAGAATGGTATTCAAACAAAGGTGCTGTTTTATTTTTTTTTGTCATCTGATCCAAATCTTTAAAAAAAATAAGAATGGTACCAGGACTTCCAAGTGCCAAGCAAATTCCCTATAAATAAACCAATAAAATAAACTATTAAAAACTAGTCTACACCTAGTCTGCCCTCATTAATAATGTTGCATTGAAAACATTGTGAAGCTCAGCGTCAATGGCTTAAGTTACCTCATGTGTACATTATGTCCCTGTTTGTACTGTCTGTCTCTGCCATTAACAAATGCCTTTGATCTTTTATTCTAGGTGAGATGGCATTATGTTCATATTGACTTCTTTTCCATGCTGTAAATCTTTGTAAATGTGTATTAATTTTGTATGAACACGGTGGGTTTAGAATATAAAACAGATCCAGAGTTATTGAATTTAATGGAGGATCCAGCTCCAAACAGGTGTAAAGCAATGACTTTTTGGTGAATTACAAACCTGTATGCCACTTTACCAAGTTGGTGTGTGTTATGTACGTTGAAATAACAACAGAAAACTGATTATCTTTATTAACAAAATACTATTTATTGTTCTTTAATTGGTTCGTCTGTAAACACTCAAGTTCATTTTTTGGTTTTGCCTGGTTGTTCGGATTTAACCAAATCAATAAAGAGGAACTTTTGTAAAACTCAATGTTCTTCAGTATCGTGAACATATGAGTAACAAAAATATCTGAATTTAAATAGTTAACATGGTTAATGATAAAAAACAGCATGCACTTAACGCACCGTATTCTAATCCTAAAAAACTTTATTACTGCAACTGGATTTATTTTCTTTCTTGCAAAAGACAAAGTTGTCATAGAAGAACATAAACTGATATTAAACTACCTTGTTTTTTATCCTTTGGACTAAGAATTCCACAAAAGACGATCATGTTCAAAATCTGGCATTGATTCTAAAAGTTCTAGAATCAAGTTCTTAAGATTTAGCTGAAATCTGACATTGTTTTTTCAGAAGGACAGACAGTACAGAAAGATTGATGTCATCTAAACACTATACAACACTAACAACTTATTTCTGCCTCAAAATGCATGTTCTCACCATCGATATTTGCTATTATTTATAAGGTTGTTAAAATTGAACTATAAACCTACATCTCTTGGGGCCACTATAACTATACTAAGCCTTTAAATCAGTTGAGTTGCTCCTTCACTAATACAAATCTGTCGCTTTGGTTACAAACTATATGTACTTAAACTATATATTATATTGGGATTGACAGGCCTGTGAATGAGCCTTAAAATTCTGCTTTCAAAACTTTTATTGCTTCTAAGTTTCTTCAAAAAAGGATTTGCACACAAATGACTTTACAGACAAAAAACAGCGTTATGATGAGATGCATGATGATAGCGAGGGATGGAACATTTGGGATAAATAAAGGTTTAAAGGCCCAAAATCTGTATGCTCACAACACTCACTTCATGACCTTGAAAACGGCATAAATCTGAAACATTTTAATTGTACTGCTCTCCCAGACATTAACATTTTCACCTCTGACAAAGTTATCCTCACAATGTGGTTGCAGATTCTTTCTGTTTTAACAAACACACACGAGCACACACACACACACACACACACACAGTGAGTAAGTATAGAATGGAAAAGAGAAAATAAAAAGCAGAAAGCATGTGAAAGCATCAGACTGGCTGACACAGCAGAGTGCTGAATGACAGCCAATGAGTGAGCAGCTTTCTAATAGATGCCATTTTGCTGTGAAGAAGATGAAAAATGAATGGTGAAGGCTTGAAATCTAATGTTTGCTTTGTGAGACTAGCGAAGCATATTTAAGATTAGAGTGTTCTAAAAATCACATGATGGTTTACCTGCAAGTGGAACAGTATAACAAACAAGTATATTCAAGTTTAAGAGTCCAGAGTGGTAGAGGATGAGATGTCATCACAGAGCTCAGAGAGATTGAAATATTATCACTGAAATATTCTTATAAAAATATAAAATATCTCGTGGTAGTTCACAAAATTGCTTTTCAACCCAAAAATGCATACAAAACCTACCTTTACAAAACACCCTTTTGTGTAGAGCTTATAAAATTTCACACTATTCAAAAATATCGGAGAACAAGGACTGTCATGCTGATGTAAATAAAAAAAATACAAAAAGCCATTATGTATAAATATGAATATGTACAACACAAGCCCTTGGGGAAGTTCATTTTGAATAATTAACATTATTAACTAGGTCATCAAAAACAAGGACTGTGAAAGGGATTAATCGTTAGAACAAGTTGTGAATATTTACGCCACATTGCCTTTGCCAAAACAGTAAAAATAAAAAAAACAAAAGCAGCAGCTGCCGAAATCCTACAAATATATTCTTTAAAAAGTTACAGGTGCAATACAAATTCATCTCTATCAACAGTATCTGTGGCATGCTGTAGATTTCCACCAAAACCTCTTTTAGTCTGCATGTCTACAAACCTATGTTTGTAAATGCAACCTAACAATTGAGAATAAAGACTTTCCCCAACGCCTGCGTTGTACGGTTGCCACAGACTTCCACTGCATGCCACAGCTGCTGCTCATAGACCTTAAACCGTATTTAACCTAGAATATTCTTTTAATGGATTACAATGTCCATTAAACACATTAGGTGTCAGAAACAATTTTATCTTTGGCGGGTCCAACAGACCAATGAAAAAATACTGAATGCTGATTTCTGAATCAATCTGGCATTTCTAAATCAAAATATTGATTATCAAAGCCAATGCATATATCTGTGGAGGCATATTGTGTATGCTACACAAGTGTAACACAAAAATATGTTTTAAATCTAGGAGTCTTCAATCTGCTTTAAAAATAAGCAAGTTTAAGATACACGTGTGGCATTATGGGATTGGGTTCAGGAGTTCATGCCCTCTGTTTAGGATTAGAGTGGTTGGGATTGCATGCCTTTCTACACTGGTTCAACAGCAGACAATAATTTATACATGTCCCATTTAGTGATGAACCAGGATGCTCAGGGTTGTAAGAAATGCATATAAATCCTTTGGTTCTCCATGGATCTCTCCAGAAGCCTTAGCAGGTACAGGTAGGTAATTGTGAGAATGTCAATCTTTGGGTTTCATCCTCCATATTTTACTTCTCCTAAACCCTCTCACTCGTCTAGTACATTGGACCTTTAAAATGAGGGCCCTTGGGGTTGTACTCCACAGGCATGCTCATACAGTTTGATGGGTGACAACGGCCATCCTTGCCCTTTTGTCCATTGGACCCTGGAGGTCCAGGAACCCCAGGGATACCCTGCTGACCAGAGGGACCTGGTGGTCCCATCTTACCGTAACCAGGAGGTCCAGGAACACCTGAGATAAAGAAGCATGGAGGAAAAGACATGAGTAAAACAAGGCAAAGGATATATGAAGATCATCCATTTTAAGATAGCTTTAAAAACAACTTGGAGTCAGACCTGGAGCTCCTGGTGGTCCACTGTCTCCCATCTCTCCTATGCCCTTATCTCCTTTCTCTCCCTTTGTACCATGGGCACCTGGAGACACACATAAATGATCAAACCATCCATGTGGAAGACTGAGCCCATGGACATAGGTCTCATGCAGGAAACATAAGCAAATCATTTCCTCTTACCGGGTGGGCCCATGGGTCCCTGTCTTCCCTCACGGCCAATCTGTCCAGGGCGGCCTGGCATCCCAGGGGGCCCTGACGTTCCTGGACTTCCATCTTTCCCTGGAGGTCCTGGTCGACCAGGGGACGCAACCATCTCCACCGGCATCTGCATTCTTGACATGTAGTAGCCCATGCGCTCTGCAGGAACAAATTCACTTTAGACTTTAAAAGCCAAACTTATGACAGCCCTGCATGAGTAATTAACACATTCTGTATTGGAGTTTCCATGTTACCCATATTATGTACTTATATAATTAACAGCTAAATTCATCTGCTTTAATGTGAGTGATGTTTGCCTGTACAAAATGCTAGGCTGCTGTGAGTGTTTTGGATGGTATTATTAATATTATTAAACCAAAATGTATGCAATTTTTATTACACATTGTTATTAGTGGTGATTGCTAAGTCATTACGTGTCTACATTGTGACAACTTCTAATTCTACAATGTGACCTGACAGTATATTGGCGGGTAAAGAAGTGTTTGAGAAATGTCCAGTGAGGAAACATGTCAGTCATGTTCAGTTCCAAATGTCACTTCCAGTGAGTTTTAACATCATCCAAATATGCAGAGCAGCAACAGCTCAAGTTCTCTCACCATCAAAGACCTTGATGACCTGCTGTCTGATGAAGGCCCTCAAATCATCATAGTTTACCACAGCCTGAGAAATAAAAAATGAATGCCAATTAAAAATAGGTTCAAACAATTATTGTTTCTTAAATTTAACAAAGCAGATGTTCTATATGATATTGCAGCTGATGAATTATTGCTGTCAGTTAATAGACAGCTCGGCTATTTAACTTTAATCAGTGTAAAAGCTTTACATCATTTCCTGGCATTCCTGGTTGTCCAGGGGGTCCAGCCTGTCCAGGTGAGCCTGGGCTTCCCCTCTCACCACGTGGCCCGGATGGTCCGATGATCCCTTCCGGACCTTTGGAACCAAAGCCAAAGGCTCCTCCTGGTGGGCCAGGACGTCCACGTTCTCCTGGAGGTCCTCTCTGCCCTGCTGCCCCAGCTTCACCCTAGAGGAGAGCAAAGGAGCCACTGTAAGTGACCATGCATGACCCTTTGACAATGACTGTGGCTGCTTGGTGATCCTATAAAAACGCTGTTTAATCGGCTTTATATATAAACTCCTGCTCAGCAGTATACAGTCCACAAATGGAATTTTCAAGGTCCATGTTATCTACTTTATGATTAAGGTGACCAGAATAAATACAGTCAATGCTACAACCGTAGCCTATAATCTTGTTCCTGCTTGTATTCAACAGTGGTTTCCAATTTTGAAAATAGATAAAAAGGTTAGTATACTTTGATAATAATATACATATAGTATACTTTAATAATAATAAAATATAATAATAATATATAAAATATTGCATTGCTGACAGGGCATTGCTGACAGTGACGGTGGCTACAGTTTATGTGTAGACATTTAATGGCTTCTATTAACAGGTTCAGGGAAAAGCTCTGCTCTCATCTTCAAAAGCTGAACTTCCAAAACCTGACAATGCTGTCCTGTCACGGTGATAGATAGTCTCTCTATATGGCTTTATTACCAAGTATAATGGTGTCACTTTGTATGCTGAGAACAGCTTTCACTTGGGGTATTGTGGCAGATAAGTGGAGGTAAACCTAGGTTAGATACCACTCTGTTGTGTGTGCAGATGAAGCCAAATGTCAACTTCACTGAACATATGTAAACACCAAAACCAACATGATGTGTTATACACAGGTGGGAGTGGAAAAACACTTCCAATACACTGAATAAGATGTATTGACAGTAGAAAGATGTCAGTGTTTAATGAAGCAAAGATATTTTAAGAGATACTGTGTGAGAACGTACCTTATGTCCCTGTGGACCGGGTTCTCCTGGCAGGCCTGGGGATCCCTGGGGTTAAAGACAGAGATGTAAAACGGGGAAAAGTGTGCATCATAGCAGCAGTTTTGCAGAATTAATGTGTTTATGTGCCCAAGATTAATCAGAAATCTGAATGTTGTCATATTTTGAATATGTGTTATGTAAACACTATAACAAACTGCAATAACCCAATTCTTTCGAAACTGTCGCTACATATCTCGTTTGATTGGAACTTGGAAGGTTAGTCATTGGTTTAAATAACTGTATACAGCAGCATACTGAACAAAATTAAATGAGATACTTACATCCTTGCCAGCTGCTCCATCACTTCCTGGTTCACCCTAATAAAAATGGAATTGTGGGTAAACACTATAAGCTGCAGTTTTATACACAGCAAATAATACAGTAAGTTTATTTAATAATAATTCTAAAGTACTGACCATCAACCCATGATGACCAGGAATCCCTGGAGGACCTGGAAGTCCAACCTGTCCTCTCTCTCCCGTCTCACCCTTTTCTCCCATAATTCCCTTGTAATTAGCAAGTTAACGATTAATGAATAAAGGTAAACCATCATTACCATGTTATCTTTATTCTGGAAGACAATTTTCCTCACCACTCCAGGTGGTCCAACTGTTCCTGGTGGCCCTGGAGGACCTGCAGCACCCTATAAATTTCCATGTACAGGCATTAAGCCATCTAATTTTCTAATAATTCAACTCTATGTGTATAAACTAAAGAAAAGTAGAAATTAAAACAAGACTTACCAAATGACCTGGCGCTCCAGGTGGTCCTTGTGGTCCAGGAGGGCCAAGATCACCCTGAAACATAAACAGAAGCATTCACATCTGCATTTACATACTTGCATAGGGTATGTTGCTGGTCTAAGGGCACAGAAACATATTCATTATCTGACATCTATAGAGCAATTGTAGAGACATCTATACAGTAGTATATTAAGGTATACGGTGGCAATATATCTAAAAAAAGACAGCTAACCTCTAGGCCAGGCCGTCCTATTGCTCCAGCAGGTCCCTGAGGTCCTGTGTCTCCCTAAAAATAGCAAAGGCGAAAAGTGAGGTGTGATAAAGCATAAAAGACAAAGACATGTAACATACTGACTGAAAGGCATAAGAAAATTACAACTTTTTTTGTGTATGAAGAGTTTGTACTTTCATTCCCGGAAGCCCTGTGTGTCCTTTGATGCCCTTGAATCCCTGAAACGAGAAAACAATCACAAGCGTCGTCCAATCAAAGAAAAGCTGTCTGTGTTTCTCAGTATTTGTTCCAACTGTTGATTTTTGTATTCATGAGCCACTGATAAAAACAAGAAAAAGGGAAAATAAATAAAGAAAATAAGGGACATTTAATACCGGTATTCCTCTTAGTCCAGGTTGGCCAGCAGGTCCCGGTTCACCCTGTTTGTATATGAGAGACAAGAAGTTTATCAATAGGAAATCATTTTGTAATGCAGCACAATAATACTATATATTTAAAGTATTTATATAGCACAATTATACCATGTACAATAATACTATAATTAATAATCAAAAAGAGATAAACAGTTGTACGTGTTCAAGATGTCATCTTCACTGACCCTTAAACCTGGTTTTCCATCTTTGCCATGCATTCCCTCCATGCCAGGTGGACCCTTGACACAAATAATGCAAAGAAAGCAAACCAAAAATATCATTTACTGAAAGTTAATGCGATTATTCAAAATCATGCTGGTCTGAATGTCTGCTATAAAGACAAAATGTGATGGTGGCAGTGATGTAACTAAAGACTAATGGCTATTTTAAAAAAATGTTTTGCTCAAATTGCCTGTTTCAATAGAAAATGTCAACTCAGTAAACAAAACACTGCACCCTTCAACCAATTCCATAGGGTCCTTAATAGGTTGTCGACTGACACTCACAGGCATGCCTGGGGACCCTGGTGATCCTGGGGGACCTGAAGGTCCCTGCGGACCCTGAACTCCAGCACTCCCCTAAGGGAGCAGAAGGACTGGATTAGTGCTTGACATAGAAGCATCTACTGTACATTCCACATGTACATTCCATTTGTGTGCCAGACAACACATTTGTGAAAGTGACTGTAAGAGATAATTTAGATTAATGTAAGTGGCAAGTCATCCATCATATAGAACTGTTTATACAGTATAAGAATTTATTTCCAGCACAAGAGATGAATGTCACTTATGTGGTATAATTTCATTCAGTACTGTCACTTGCCTTCTCTGCCTGTGGTCCTGGAGGGCCGGGGGGACCTGCTTTTCCTGGAAAGCCTGGAGGACCCTGAACATGACAGAAGCAGTAAGAGATCTAGTTTGTTCTAATAAATAACAATTAGTGGCTCCAGAGACATTCATTTCAGGCTTTCTACGAGTTCACATTAATATAATTCTTAAATGAGATGAAGGTAAACTGATTTGGTTAATAGATAATCGAGGGATTAATGGTGCCAGTATATCATAGATTTTATGAAAGGGATGCACATCATAGAATTCATAACAACATTTTAAAATTTGCACAGAACAGATGTCCACCCTCTTCACCAAAGCCCATAAGATTTCTGGCCTTACCACTATAATAGAAATAAACAGAAATAGGGTGGAACTGGGGTGGTGGAGGAATGCCAAATGAATTGTCGGTTGGGAGTTGGGAAGCATTAGTTTATATCCTTTCATTCATAACTCTATTTGAGTAATCCCTGATGACTAATGGTCACCAAACTCCCACCTGTGATCCTGGAAATCCTTGGGATCCTTGGAAACCCTGGATAAGAAAAAAGTAAAAACCGTTACTATGCACACTGTAACCACAGCAACACAACAAAGATGATCCACCTGGGAATTTTACACAAAGTTATAAATATTTATCTTCCAGGAATCATAGGTATATGTTTAGAACATTTCTCAGATCTTGGACTTTTGAAAAAGCAAGCAGAACAGCATGCTCTGCATATTGTAATATCAAAGAATAAGGTACCATGAGAATGTGGTATCAGGAGATATGACAGATATGGAAACAACTTTTTAAGAAAAGTGTTTTGTTAGACAATATTCCCGGCATGCTTTTTTACCTGATCTCCCTTTGGTCCCACGGGTCCTGAAGTTCCAGCTTCTCCTTTAGGACCCTGCCAATCAAGCAAAGGTATGTTGTTGTTCAACATCATAAATTGTCCGTTTTTAAGAACTATGTTGTGAAAATCTTTGTTGCAAAAAAAATCAATGTTCTTCATCTGTTTTTTAGGTTTATTCTACAAGATGTCTGAAGCTTGTTTGTCTGATCCTAAAGCTATTACTCACAAAGACAACACAAAGGGAAATCTAGCTACCAAGATATATACTGTGCATGATTATCAGCCATTGAAGAGGTTGTCTCGGGACAGGCAAGGATAAAGAAGACAAAACAGAACTGCAATGTTGTTATGGGTTTATCTCAATTTTAGAAAAGAGTCGATATATGTGTAGCAGGAATAATAGCTGTATTAAAACAGAATGTTTGCTCACTGCTGGGCCCGCTGTTCCTTGATAACCTGGAGATCCTGGCGGACCCTATAGAAAAACATAACAATGGAAAGTTTCAAACATTTATTTGTCATTTGAAAAGTTGAAAATGTGTGGATGTACATAAATTTCACATGACAGCCGTTGTTTAAACAGAGCCTTCTCACCGATTCCCCTTTTTGTCCCGCAGTGCCTGGACTCCCACGCTCTCCTTTCAATCCCTAAACAAACAACCACAGATTTAAACCCTCTGATCAAACATTTAGCAGCCACACCACTCATCACTGTTATGAAGCGCATACACATCTGTGTGTAATAAGTGAGGCTTAGATGTACTTACAAGACTTTTTGGGGCCATTATATATATTATATAATGAGATTAGCGCTATATGGAAATTTAGACAGGAAAGGACACAAATGCTACTTACAGGCAGTCCGGGTGGTCCCATAGTTCCAGGATAGCCAGGATTTCCTGGTGGACCCTTGATAAAGCAGATTGACAGTAGTGAAATCCAGTGAAAACATATATTTAATAAAACAGAAAACTGACAAAATTCAATAACTTGTAGATTGTACAGTGCAGCTGATTAAAGACACTGATGACGAATATTCTTGAATTACCACAACACAAAGGTTGACTCACCTGTTCACCTTTTTGTCCTGGAAGCCCATCTGTCCCTCTTTGACCTTGCTGACCCTGTGGTTAATCAACATAAGAGAGAGACAAATCATTGTAAATATAAACATTTGGGGTATATATCATATACCTAACTGATACTGATATTGTAATACAACAGTTTGAGGGCATTCTGAAAGATTTTTAAAATTCTTCTTGGTCTACTGCCTCATGATAACTTGGAGAACTTTGCACCTTCTCACTGTCTTGCATCATATTTCTGTAAGTCTAATGGTAATATATAACAGTTGCCACCAGCTCTGCATTTACTTCCTAAGTGACAATTGAATATAAGAGGTATGAATAATCCCTCATTTGTATTCCAGAAAACCAGACAAATGATGCAGAGTTATTGCCTTTATTGTTTTTACTTTTATTGTTGTGGGACATAATCTGCCTATAAGCTATTGGATGCAAAATGAAATACACCTGAGCTGAATCTCTGATTGGATAATCTATCAGTGAATTCCCTTTACATACATACACCACTTTGTTTTTCTAAACTACATATAACTAAATGGGCTGTGAGGGAGAACAATGTGCAGCTCTGAAGGGCCTGTAAATTTTGTGAGGACATTTCATTGGGCAAGGTCAAAGGCAAGTGGATTGCAATGTCATAAAGCATTTCCCTTGGGAAAAATAAAAGCATATAAATTATAATGACGTAATGCGTGGGTCTTCAACCTTTATCAGGCCAAGGACCCTTTGGTTGATGGGCAGACAGAGTACAGTTATATTCTGTATAAAACTGAACTGAACTATAGAAACAGGCATATATTACCACATTTTAAAGTATTTACATACTTTATGATGCTTATATTGCATGGCCATTAAAATAATGATTACTCATGTAATGACTCATGTCAAGTAAAGTTAAAATCTACAACTATATATTTTAATGTGAAAAGGATTTTAGGTTTTTAACTCAAGCATTACTCATTACTCATTCAAAAAGTTGAAAAGAACAGTCCTAATCAGATTTTTGTAAATGTATTACAGTCAGATTTGATTCGAAGGTTGTTTTTCCTTATTTATGATGTGACTCAGTGGTCGATTCCTGTAATTTAACATTGAAAAAAATGACACACTTCTCCTCTAAACACTAATCTAGAAAGAAAAAGAAAAACGGCCCTTATTGTTTGGCTCTTTAGGCAATAACTACCTTTTATTCTCCTGAATCTTGCTGAGTGTACAGTCTCCTCAACAGTTATACATCATTCTATTAGCGGATCAATTCCACAGAAAATGTCCATTTGCCTACATCGGCCTAGTGTAAATCTTTATTTTCTGCTTTTCTGTACTAACAGGAGAGGAAAAAGGGGAAGTGAGAAAAAAATCAACACTGCTGATTTTGTTGTTTCCAACTGATTCGATAGAAGCAAATTAAAGAGTCGGATAAAGCTCACAAGGCATAAACCTGCACCACATTAAAATAAAATCCATTTTGGCTCAGTCTCGATTCATGCCGTTCACAGCGGTGGAAAATAACCTGTCAGCCCGGCATATACGATGGCCTTACTCATGTCGCTATGGTGAGGTAATTGAACAAGTGCGGTAACATTATAGTTTATTTCACTGACACGGCATTCATTACAAAGCATGAGAGAAAATGGGCTGATGGGTAATTAAACCTCTTCTGTATGAGTTTGTTTGAGGTGATTATGAGTTGGTGTGTTGTGACTTACATGTAGGCCAGGGGGCCCTTGAGGTCCCGGGAACCCAATATTGCCCTATATGGTGGAGAGAGATGATGAGCCAGCAACAATTATTAACATGCTTTTAGAAGATAAATAATATTAAACAAGAAATGAAAGTAACATAACTCTGTAAACAGCACATTCTACATAATTAGAACGAGTCCCAGTTGGCACAGACACGTTTTAACTCGGCACAAAGTCTTGACTTTGATTTCCATCTTGGTATTGAATGTTTGCTAAACTCCACCTTAATGGTTTCTGTTAGCTTACCAGAATGTTCCAGGAGAATAATTTGTGATTTAGGTGAACAGCAAGGTTTTTCAAAAAAATGTGATAACAAAAATCAAAAAACAAACAAAATGTTATGGATATTATTTTGTACAGGAGATGAAATGACACTGCAAAACATTAGAGAATTTATCAGACAATTTTGTCATTAAATTGTTAAATTAGACAGTAATATGAAAAAACTACAGAGACTTGTAGGTAAACCAAATAAACCTAAAACCCTTAAACCTAATCTGGGAATCTTTTAGAAGATATTTATCAGTTCTGAGCCACACCTGTAGGGGGCTCTCTAACTTCACAGTAAAGCTCAATGGGCTGTTTCTCCTTCTTGGTTTTTCACTAATTGAAAACAGTGAACCTAAAACAAAACAGATCACACAAACAAACATCGCACCCTGGGACTAAATGCTAATGACTGAATCAAGTCATGCAGAACAGTCCACCATATGCTGCACTTCTACAACAGGGGCTCAGCATTGGTTTGTATCTATATATGATGTGAACTGTGCTTTGAAAGCCATCTGAGGTCACTGAGGTTTCTAAGAGAGGGCACAAATAGGAATCCTGGCAGTAATTGCCTCTTAGGAGGGGATCTGGAGCAAAAAACAGCCAAAGCACAAACTTACAGGGTTGCCAGGAAGACCAGAAGGTCCTCGCTCACCTCTGGGACCCTACAGTACAAACAGACAAAAAGGGTTTTATGACACACAATTTTAAAATCTGTTCTAACAAAATACGTGATCTGCAGTACACAAATATATGGAAAAAACTGAACCTAAATAATGAGCAGTTTAAAGGTGACAGACTGTCACATACATTCACTGTGTGAAAACATGATTCAGTTACATTGTGACTGTACTGTAGCTCAGATGCAATCAGTGGCATTTGTTTGAAAAGGTATGAACCAAAAGGCCCATGCAATTATAATTACAAAGGAACAGTTTAATCAAACAAGGTATTTGTACAGTACTCTTGGAGAGTCTTGTGGAACGTTACACAACCATTTTCAATTGTTTTCCTTATAAGCACTTTGCTTTGACTTATCTTTATGTACTGTATTATAAGAAATTTAATACATTGGCGAGCTACCCGAAAAATCGCTCAGCCAAATACAAGCTCTGTCAGGAGAAATACGGTGCTTAAATCAGATAAAAACAGTAGATCTGTCTCATCTGTCTATCTGCTGCTGTGATATTTAAAGAGCTTTTTGCTCTGATCCAGCACCTAGTAAGCTGTTTACCTAGACAGTATTTTAAAACTTTTCCAAATGGCTGAGGTAAGATACCTAGTTTGGCTACATCACGTGTCCTAAGGCAATCCCAGAATGCACTGCGGCAAATGAATGTTAAGATGGTGACGGAGACAAGGAAAATGTTGATAAATATAAATATGCTTTAATTAAATAAAAAAAAACACAGAAAAATATCAAAAGTTATTGTAATTTGACTATTTTACCTATTATATGTGTGGGCTATAACATTAAATTTTCCCATGCACATCACATATGTAGTGCGCAGAGTTGCCACCTACGTAGAGCATTTCAAATGAGTCACTTAAGAAGTTCAGCTGTGCAGTTAGAATGCTCCCTTTGATAGGCAAAAGACAGCAAGGCAGCAGCTGCAATATGTTATTAACTTCACAAGATAAACATCTACTGAATATCAAAGTATCTCTCTCACCGGCTCTCCTTTGACTCCTGGTGTCCCTGGAATACCAGGCATTCCTGGTGGACCAACACACTGACCACTGCTAGTCGTCTAAAAAAATTGGCCAAAATGAAGTGTTACAATCAATCCTGCATAATTTGAAAAGAAGCACAAATCTTATATGTGTGGGGGGAGGGGACTGTTTTGTTTAGACCATAGGATATTTGAATTGCTGAGAGACTGCTCTTTAATCACTCATAAGATGTAATGGAGTTCTTAGGGCTGTTTTGTTTTCATCTTAGTAACTTCTAAACTTCCATAAGAGAAATAAAAAGCCTTCTGTTTACATACGATAGAAGTAGAACAGAGTAGAGAGAAACAGAAGTGGAGAGATATGAAATGAATGTGGATAGCACAGCTCAATTTTCTTGTGAAAATCTGATGAGAAAAGTTACGTTCATAAGTTCAAAAGCTCTGGGCTTAGCATCTTCGCAAATCTATGTGAGATAATGTTGATATCTCTTCTTTGACTGAGACAAGTGTGAGATTACGAGGGTCTGTATCTTGGGAGATTATTCAGAGATGCAGGAAACTTCAGCTAAAGGTCTCTGTTTACTCTCCGCTGCAATTCCTCTGCCGTCTAGGACAATCTCATTTGAATTTATTTCCTATGGGGATGTAAGCACGGCACTGACTGCTTCACAAACTCACAGGCCCTCTCGGTGCTTCCTCTTTCTGCAGTTGCTCTAGACACTGTAAAAGTAACCACAGAAGTGTGTTTACAAACCCGTGTTCTGTATGTGACAATACTGCAAGACACTGTTATGTTTATACAGCATATAACTACAGACAACAAATGAGAATGTTATTGACCTAAACACAGACCCTTGTCTATTTAATACCAATTACATCATTGTCATGCCTCTCACCCGCTCGCATCCTTCTGAAGGCACAACGCCAGGCTTGCCCTGATCTCCCTTCTCGCCCTTAGCTCCAACTATGCCAGGCACACCTGGTAGGCCCTTAGAACATTCTCCACACCCCTCCTACAGTGAAGCACACGCATGTTAAAAACACACACGGACACACACTCACAATAGCGTATTAACAGTAAAACATACATCGGCATTGCATGCAAATACAGTCTACAATAAACAGCGTGTGTACAGCATGCAGTGCAGTACATGGTTTCACTACAGTAACCATAGTTTAACTATGGTATTTGTAGTTAAACCCTAGTAACCAGAAACTGAACATAGTCTTACAAAAGCAACCATAGTTTAACTATGGTAATTGTAGTAAACCCATGGTAAACCATGGTTACTATAGTAACTGCAGACATATGTGCGCTATTATACAGCTGTATGAAATAGCCTTAGGATCTGCAGTTATTCACACTGAATACTGAAAATATGGTAATGCATTTCTATACACATCACATAGGCAGAGAATAAAAGTGTTCCTTTGCACATGCATACTAATAAGCCACACACAGAGAGACATCAACATCTATAGTGTAACCAGATAAGTAAGCGTGTAGGGTAGAATGTATACATACCTTTCCTGAAGAGGCTGCATCCTGAGGCAGTGCAATTAAAGGCTGTGAGGTGAAGATAAACATGAGTCAGATATCATGACTGTATCAAACCCTGCTTGATTTCACTATAATTGCATGAGCAATTATTATCACACGTTTAGAAGAAAGAAACTATAGCAGGTCATTGAGACCAAGGTAATAATGTGCACTTGGCTTTTCTTTTCATTTAAAAGCATTGTTCAGGAATCTACAAATGACAAATATCCCGAATTCTATTATATTATTAATAATGCAAATCTCATTATTTTAATAGTGGAACTATTTTCCATGAAATTATTCTTAAAACTCTATGTTCTGAAAATACATTAACGTGACAAATTATTTCTGCTTACACTGCTACTTACCATGCTGCCATTTATTAAACTGCCATTTCACAATAATTTACTGACTAATTGCATCTGTACACTTGTAAATGAAATGATCATAATTAGTTATAGATACAATATTATGCAATGTTGCTATTTGTCATTTACACACCAGTTGGAAAATGGTTGTGATGATGGTTTTAATGGTTTCAGAGCACAAAAGACTTTTTGTGAAAAAAACACAGTCCATTAAAATGTCCAATCGCTTCACGTTCCAATGAGCAACTGCCACATCACGCCTTAAACTGATATGGAATCCTGCCCATTTGAAGTATGTAATGAAACTTTAGTATTTTAAGACATTATAAGGAACTCAACCCAAATTCCATCTCAACTGCAATTTATTATATTATATACACTTGATCCACATTTGGCCCTTCATTGGTACAGAGGACCATATTACCCAAACTAGGGCTAACTCTGAGAGCTTGGCTGAAGATGAGAGTGGTCCTCGGATGCTTTTAAAGGTTGTGGGAGCGTTCAGTGGGCAGATACTGATGTGCTTCATCAACATCACCTTTTCTCACCACTGGCTGCTCTGGAAAACTCTGGGCTCTCCACAGCTGTGTAAAGAGCTGCTATCATTAAGTACTTTTATTGTGGGAACTCTCAAATAGAGAGAACTACACTCCACCACCCATTAGACTTGTTCCAAACTAGTGTAATTACTGTTTTAATGCAAACTATTATAATGACATTTTTAATATGCAAATGAGTTTTCTTTTTATCTGAACCAATTTTAGTTTTTAAAAGAACCATCTGAACTTCTCATGTTATGCACAACTTGTTTCATTTACCTATTTAGTGGTCGACTTTAATACTGAATTAATTAGCATATTAATGAGCTACTATTGAAATTAGTAATCTGTTGTGAGATCAGTGAGTTTGCAAAGTCTAAACGGATAACATGGTTCAGACGCAGATAATTTGATTGTGCTCTGGAAGAACCAGGGTGGTCGGAATCTGCTGATAGAAGGGGAGCAGTGCCGCGCCAGACTGATGTCCAGCCAAATTTTTGCAGCAGGCTGGACTCTGGGACGGGCCTTTGGCCAGCTGAGAAAATATGCATGCAGAGAGACAGTACCATTAATGTAGAAATCCTGCTTTCAACCAAAGACCTAATGGCTCTTGCTGCAAATCACTCATAGTAATGGCTAACCTAACTGTAACTCAATTCAATGGCACTGTTTACCATTACACAAAGCCATGAAGACTGTAAGTTAACACTGAAAGGGTAATGGGACCATAGTGGCCATAAAGGACACAGTGCAACACAAGAAACTCGCAAATGCTTACTGGTTTATTTTTGCATCATATAAAAGCTGTTGGTTCAATACTATTGTCTTTGTGAATTAGCTCTAGCATGCTCTGTCCCTCTGCAATGTGCACTTCTCAACAGATAATAGAGAATACATACTGCTCCCCTTCCAATACAGAAGTTGACCAACCAGACTCTTTTGATTGCTGTTTAGATATTAAAGCTGTTGCACTCCACTAGCTCCTCCCCCTGTCTGGTTACTCACTGATTGGCCAGGTGGACCCGGCTTCCCTGGTAGGCCATCGTTGCCAGGGATACCCTGTAAGAAGGAACTGAGGTTGAATTGGTTTGGCCTGTGGCCACAATCTGGACACTTTCTTCTCCAGCGGGGCAGAGGGAAAGTAGCCAAAGCCCTGGACTCTCTCCTGGTTTGTGTTCCAGCACGGGTAGACATTTACATTTTGCTTGCTTTTCTCTGCCTATTTTTTAAATTCAGTTCTTCTGAGGCTTGGGAAATCAACACAATACCAGGTTAAAGACCACTCAGTGCTCACGGTGAGATCCTAAAGAAGATTCGGTTTAGGAATTACATTTCAAGCGTGTCATTTCTGCACCACTTGTTTTTAAAAAGATTTCCCGAATGATCTCCCAGTCTTCCACTGTTCAAAAAAGACAGAGAGACCCACCCAAAACTCACAACACTGATTGAGCCAATGCTGGTGTGTTGGGATGCTCAGGAGATACTTCAGCTTTAAAGTGATGATAACTGAATGAATGATTTTAAACATCAGACAATTTGACCAACTTTAATATCTCTCTTTAATAGCTGGTTTACTGACACGTGACAATATAAAAGGATGAAAATA